>JACBWW010000032.1:556780-707720 GCA_020086605.1 Lanius collurio | reverse complement strand
ATGTGATTCAGAGAGTCTTGCTGTTATCACAGCACACAGGAATTATTACCAGCAATAGCAATATCAAATTTATCCTGAGTTAACTTTCCTTGTAAATTATGAGCAATAAAAATGCTGTAATTTGGACTTACAGGACAAACAAATCCATTGCATTCTAGCATCAAATCCAGGAACTTGGGTGACAGCAAATATTTGAAAAGCAGATGTTATATAAAAAGATGAAAATCAATTACAAATATTTTATTTAATAAAAAACCCAATTAATTGGCTGAAGAATAATTTGTCATTTCTGCCTGCACACGCTGTGGCTCTGCCTGTCAGGAAATGCAGAGAGCATCCCCAAGGGCTCAGATGAGAGTCCAACACTGGGTCTGAAGTGCCTGGGGTCATGGAGCACCCATTTGCTGTGTGCTGTGGAGTGAAGCCATTGATCCCTCTGCTCCCAGGGCAGTGTCATGGCCAGCACTACCCTGCTTCAGGAAGGTGTCCAAAGCCAGCTGTTGTCTGGTGTTCCAGAAAAGCCTCCTCTGTGTTGGTTATACAGCCCCGTACCCAAATCACACCTGCATGGTCCGTGCAGGGTTTTGTTTCATCACCAGAACCTCCCCGGGGGGAGCTGGGGCTCTGTTCCCAAGAGTTGCAGCTCCTACGGGGTTTGCTGTGGGTGTGAGGACACCTGGGGCAGGGCCAACACCAGGTGAGATCCCAGAGTCAGAGCAAAGGCTTTGTCACAGGGAGTGCAAAGGCACAGAACACAAAACACAAACACCAAATGCACAGAGATGAACACAAAACACCCCACGGGTTCAGTGCAGCAGAGCTCTTACCCAGGATGGTTTATTAACTCACAATTAAACCTAAGAGCTGGGTCTCCCTGCTGGAGGCAGAACCGACCCCACTGGGCCCTTCTTGTCTCCTTTTCCAACCATTTATGTATTTGACCCCTTGGTGTCCCACAGCAATCAGGCAGGAATAATCTCCACTGAAGGCAATCCAGCCACAATCTTCACAGGGATCTCTACGTTCTGCCAAAATCTAAACAATAATAATTCATGTAGGGGCAGGAAAGGGCTTCAGCTGACTGATATGGTTATGAAAAACATGTCCCAAAATGTCAGAAAGAAATCAGGGTGATAAGATTAGATCAGAGAGAAGCACCCTGGGAACTCCTGACTGAGATAGAAAAGGACAGGCTATTTCTTCCCTTCAAAATGTACTAAACAAAACAAACAGTGCTTCTTCCTGCTTCTGGCAGTGTTTTTCCCAAAGCAAATCTGTTCCCTAAAAGCAAACACGATTTGCTGTAACTCCCAGATTTTAGATGCAGGGGTTTGAATGGTGTTGTTGGAAACTCACCATTGTGTTTCCCCAAACTCTCTGAAAAATTTCAGCCATTATTTAGCCTGGAGACCCAATCTCCCACTGCTGCCCCCAAAACCCCACAATATCTCTACTCTAAATTTTTGTGCCAGACCCTGCCTGTGGGTCCATGAACCCCCACCTGATTCTGCCCTCCCCAAGGCAGAGACAGGACAGTCTGTGACAGCCAGCTAGGTGTTGTTGGAGGATGAACCATTCCAAGTTCCCCAGCTTCTGGTAACTCTTGAATTGTGGCACCATTTCTTCAGCAGCTCTTGACAAACTCCTGCTTGTGGATTTTTAAGGACACTTTAGCAAGAGCTCTTTTATGCACTTCCTTAAGCTTCTATGTAAATTAAAACAAGGAATTACAGCCTAAGGCATCCACAGAGTGTTGTCAGGTTTTGGTGTGAATGCCAATGACTTTTCCTCAATAAACATTTCCCATTGTGACTGTAAAAGTGGCACTAGTGGTAGGAGTCACATGGCACAGGGAAGTCCCTGCCATGTCTCTATTCCCTCTCAGCAGAGCTTTAGAGCCTGAACAGCCAAGCCACAAAGTGTGAGTTGGAAATTTATCTGTGTGGGAAGAGCCCCCCTCGTGAATCCAGCCATGGGTGTTTTTAATCCAGCCAAAGATGGCCCTTGAATCACTTCCTTGGAGGTATTCTGGCACTTCTGCTTTTTGCCTGAGTTAGAGGACGAGGAAGCAGATGAGAAGATCGAGGCACATGGTGGAAACAACCTGGCCAGGTCTGCAGGAAAACCTCAGGGAATTCTCAGCTCACACTTTGTCCTTGCTGGGGAGTGAAGGTGCTGATTCTGTGTCATAGATATCATCAGTTAACAACACCACCTCCAATGAAGTCCCCTTCAAAGGTAGAAGGCCTGTGGCATTTCTTTCCTTTCTGATGCATTTAACCGTTTCAGATTCAGTTAATTTCTGAATATCACCCACACTGTACCCAGGAGATCTGGGCCTCTCTGGAATTACACCTGAACTGGCTCTTGGAGGTGACACTTCTCTTGGCTTCTTGACAGAGAATAGAGATTTTATTTTTTTGCCTGCTCATATCTTCATCTGCTGCTTTCCTCTACTTTGTGTTTCCAACTCAAATTGTTTATTTCTTTACCTTTTAGCTTCTGACTCCCTGAAGCCTCTGTTTCATCCTTTGTTCTTTTTCTCTCTGCTCCTCCCATCCCAGTTTCTCATTTTCACCAGCATTTGTCAAACACTCCAGCAGAGGCTCAAATATGCTGAGTGACACTTTTCAATTTCTATTTATCAGCTTTGGCCCAGAAACCTTCCATCCCTTCTGGAAGCATTCCTCTGTAAGGCACAGGTTTGATCCCAATTCCTCATGGATGGGGTGTCATTGGGTCACAAATATTTCCACCATCAGGGTCAAAAATATTTCCACCCTGTTTTTAAGAGAAGCCAAGCAAATAAACCTAAGTAAAGGAGGAAGAAAGGGAGAAAGGAGCTGCCACATTTTAGTAAGAGGTGACTTAAGCTGCTCACCAGAAAGGCCCTGAAGGCGGGGCTGAACCCGGAGCGGGCAGGCTCCCAAGGAGAGCCCGGGGGCTCCGGGCAGAGCTGCAGCTCTTGCTGAGGCCCCCGAGCGTGTCCCCGTTCCGGGCGGCCCCCGAGGAGCCGCTCCGATGCATTTGTCCATCAGAGGGCATTAGAGGCCGCTCAACGCCTCCGGCTCGGGCTGGCTCCGGAGAACAGCCCGGCGGTTCCATCAGCGAGTCCTGCCTTCGCCTTCCCTCCGTGACCGTGTTTTACTGACTTACCCGATACAGTGCAAAACGTGAAGAAAACTTTTCTGTAGAGTAAACCTCGGATTTTCCTTTGTGTGCTCTGCTTCCCAGCTCCTCCCTGACTGCAACAGGATCTGTTAAACAAGAACAGCGCCAGCAAATGATCTGACTGGATGAATGGTAATCACAGAATGATGGATTAATGCTCCGGACAAATCAGAGATTCTGTTCAAAATACTCACATTGGAACTTCTAACCCAAAAAGCCCAGCCATCAAAGGATCATTCAACTTGTAGCACGATGTTTCACACAATCAATTCTAAACGCAAATATTTCTGTTCCAGTAGAAATCTCATTTGGATGCAAAATACCAGGAGTTTCACGCCTGATACTTGATCTGATAAACGAAACAGTCTATTATCAAGGCCTCGTAAGAGTTCAGATGTTCTAATTGCACTTAATGGAACAGAATATTTTCTGAAATGGAGGCTGATGCGTGCACGGGAAAGGGACACAGCCCTGTTAATGTCTGCCCGTTTGCCTTGGAGCTATAAACAAGCTCTTTGTCGAGTCCCAGTTTAAGTTTGTTTGATCACAATCACTCCCAGTGTATGTGTTCATGTTCTAAAGACTTCAGCAGAATGAGATCATTTTGTGTATCTATTTTTCCCTTCCCAAGTGAGGAATGCCATCCCCATATACAGCAGTCATTGCAGAGGTTAAGTGACTTAAATATTATAAAGCAGTATTTTAATTGTTCTGGATGACTAACCAACTCAGCCTAGATTAGAACATTGCCCCAAAGGATAATTTGAGGTTATCACTTCCCCTCCCTGACATTTTGTTTCCTTTCTTGTTTATCACACAACAGGGTCAGCAAGAGGAGCTTTCAGCTTGTTCCCAGTCCCCATCTCCTCTGTATCCCTCAGTTTCCACTGCAAGCAATGCAGGATTCTCCACAAAATCACATTAAACTTGTCTCTGCAATTCCCATTCAGTTCAGTGGCATTATTTCCCAGTTAGACCAGCTGATTTTAGATTATAATTGCACAGTCTGGGAGCCAGGATTTGGATTCAGTACCATCAGCACATCCTTCAAGAGTGGTCTTTGTTGCAGCACCCTGGGTCTTAACCCTGCTGCACCACAGCACTCCTCTTGCCAGTTCAGCACTGACCAAAGGGCTGGGCGCAGAAATGGGATTTACTGTCACAGGTGGAGTCAGTGGTTAGCAAAGACCTGCAGCATTCACACGTGGGACACCTGGATTTTATTTTAACTTAAACATGGATGCAGAGCACTGGGAAGAAAAGCCACTGGAGCAGCCCCAGCCATCAGAGATTGCCTTTTCTTCCTCCTCTGTCTTCTTAAGTTCTCGGGTGTAGAGGGGGGACTGAGGAGGGAAAGGAATTGTCTGATGGAAAGGTAAGTCTTTAACAACTGAGAGAATGTCAAGACCAGAACTGAGTTTTCTGCTTCTTAAACAACCTCTGTGTAAGCCTCGAGTCAGCCCGTATGAATTTATGAATATAAAGAGTCTTTGTTACTGAAGAGTTTTCCCCAACTGCTGCTCAGTTTCCTCCCCATGACTCATGCCATTAGCTGATGCTGCCCTATTTAATTGCAACTGCTGCTTAAGCCCACACAAGCTTTTCTAAAATAAAACTTTGAAAAAGCTTACTTGCAGTAGATATCCAGCGGTTTGGATGGATGGTACACGGCAACATCCTTTGGATAAAACATGTGCTGCTTTGCTGGGCTTCCAAACAATGCTGAGCAGCACAGAGGCCTCCGTCATGGTGTCTTTGAGCTGCTGTTAAATGGATCTGGAAACTGGGGATGAAGCTTATCCCAGAGCTGTTCCCCTCTTGTGAACACCAGGGTTCCATTTGCACTTTCCTGATGAGCTCCCAGCTGGCATCCAACCATAGATCCAGTCTTTGTATTTATTTTTTAAATTCTCTGGCCACATTGGCAATGACAATGTTGGAGAATCAAACTGCTGGCCATTAATAACTCTCCTTGCCCTAAACCTGAACCTGACCCTTTAAGGACTCATTAACCTGCTTTGCATTTTTGGACTCATTTTTCATCGTGGGTGTAATTTTGCAGTGCTGCAGATCCACAGATTTCCCAAATATCATCACGTGACTTAAAAGCAGCAGCAAAACAAAAGACACCACCTCTGCCTTACTTGCAGTCATAACAGGGATTAAGAAACAGCAAGAAAGCATTCCAGAGCTGTAGAAGACAGGGAAAAATGCCAAGCTCTCTCAGAGTATGCAGTATGACAGGAAAAGCCAGCTCCAACAGAAAGAAGGCAAGAGGGCAACGCTTCCAGGCTTAGTAAGGAAGGAAAGGAAAAGATTACAGCTGTGTAGCTCATGAGCTTCCTCCAGCTTAATTGCGTAATGGAATTGCACTTAAAATATTTTCTTGTGTTAGACTGGCAGGATTCAAGTGGTCAATTCATCTTTTCCTTCCATATATGGATCTCAATTTAAATTTAAAAAAAGAAAATTTCACCCTTTTTTTGCACAGTCACAGCCGAACAGCCTTCAAATGCAGCCCAGTAAAGGGCCTGGATTGAGCCACGTGGGAGCTGGAAGGCTTTGGCCCAGGAGCATGGAAGGGACTCCAACTGCAGTGTAAAGATTAGCAGCTGCCCATAGACTGAGTGTATGTCTGCCTGATCTCCACGTGGCAGCTTTACCACCTTCCACTCGAGTTGTGTAACAGCCTTTACTACACAAGGTGCTGTTTGCACTGCAGGGGCTCGTCAGGGCTCCCACTGCATCCCAGACCCTTTGAATTAGTGCTGCACAGGCACAGATGGAAAAGCAATCCCATCCCTGCAGCCTGAGAGGATGGAACAGCCAGGCAGCAACACAGGGCCAGTCTCTGTCTTCCCCAGCCCAGGCCCTTCCTGGAAGCTGCCCCTTCCCGAGCCTCGGACAGCAGCTGGCCTGTCTCCGGCAGGATGCAGCCTCTCAGCACGGCTGCAGATTGGCTTACATGTCAGGTCTGGCAGGAATGTGCTCCCTGTCCTGTGTCTTTGGTTCCCAGCAGCCTTTTCCCAGTGACCAGAGCGTTCGTTCCCAAGCCATTCCCAGTATTCAGCTGCCATGTTCAGCCAGACATGAGTCCCTTTCTTCTGCAGCTGATGGCTGTGTCCGTAGGTCTGAGCACATCCAGCTCATCCCCCATTTATGACATCTGGCAGAAAGGTAAATTATGCTCCCACAAATCCTGCATTGCTTTAGTGGGGAACCTCTTAACCTTATTTGTTACACATTTTGTGTGCAATCTGTGCCTTCAGGAGAGCTTTAATGAGAGTACAACCAGAAATCTCGTCAGCCTCTTTTGGGAAACATTTATACACAGAGCGGAGCGGGCCCCAGCGAACCTGGGTCCTACCTGTGTGCACACTGCCCACGCATGGCTGGCACACGGGACTCGTTAGCTACCAACTGCTGTATTTGCAGTGCTGCTGGCAACACTGAGCTTTTACTTTCCACACTACAGAGACTGCTGGGATAATGGAGCCCATAATTATATCCAGCCACTCATTATGGCTCAAATTACAAAACCGGATTTCTGTGCCAGACCTTCAGGAAGTAAGCCATGGAAGGAATCTCACAAATAACCTGCAATTACGTTAATGCAAAGAGGGCAGGGCCTTCCCTTAAGAGCTCTCAGAGTCACTGGAGTGACCCTGGCTGGCTGACAGCCAGATGTGCAGTGGAAAGAAAGGTGATGCAGGAGGTGAATTACACAGGCACAGCCCCTGGTTCCTCTGTACCCAGGGCTGTTTAGGAATAGACATAAAGAAACAAAGCCTGTGGTGTGGGGCAGCCAGACAGTGGGGTCTGTGTTGCTGTGACTTATTCCTTCAGCCTGTGGAATGGGCTGTGCTCACACAGGGCACATGCACATGATCACAGCTCCATTTGCAGTATGAGTTTAACCATGTCTCTTCCCAGAGTGCTCTCCCAGCCCCGGAAAGCTGTGAGCAGACCAGCACTCACACCTGCACAGGAGTGTGGGGAACAGAGACCTGGGGCAGCCAGACATGGAGAGGCCATCACTGAAAGGCGCAGCAAGGCCAGCTCTGCTTAAAGCTCCCTCCCCGTGTGTCTGTGCACAGGGTGCCACCATGAACTGCTTCACACCAGCCTCACTCTGCACACACCAGGCAAGCACAGCCACACATATGCCTAGGGTACCACAGAAGGCAAGTTCCTGTGTTCCCCCCTCACTCTTATACCTATTTACAATATTTTTACAACTCAAAAATGGGGGCTAGGAGAAGTTTACTGGTCCAACCTCCACCTTCAAAGAATGTCCATTTCTCTCAGATTCTTCACCTCCTCTGTAGCCCTCTGCACGTGTTCCTTGTAGCAACAAGGCTGGACACAAGCCACCCAAATATTTTCAAGCTCAGCTCCACACCAGCTCAGGCCCACCTCGAGCTGTTTGATCTGTGAGCAAACACTCTTTATCTACAAGCAACCCGCTCTTTCCCAACTCCCTGCAGCAGGAATGCAGCCTTGGCTGTTTCCAGGCAGAAGCTGCCACACACAGCCCTGCAATACCCCAACATGCTGACTTCTTCTGTCCTGATTATTTTATTGATCTGCTTTACAGAATGTAGGGAGTCTATCCCATTTGTTTTTCCTATTAAACTCAACCTGCTTTTCTATAAATTGAATTTATAGATGATTTATTGACATTTACACTGACACCCCTCATGCTGTTGATTTTCTCTCTGCACAATTGTGATGGTCCAATGCCAAAACACAGATTAAAAAACAAACAAACAAACAAACAAACAAACAAACAAACAAACAAACATATTTTTCCATTGTGAACATGTTCAGCAGTTCAATACTGCCTGCACCCCAGGTTAGCAGCAACCACTGTAAAGTTCTGCCTTGGGTCATATATCAAAAAAAAAAAAAAAAAAAGAGATAAACAATTCATATTAACACAAAAGCATTTGGGTTTGGAACAATTCAGAACATTCTCTGCTGTCTTGTGATCTGTACACTCAGAGCTGGCCAGGATACAGCCCTTTTTCTGACTTGTTATGTGACTGCTTTGCATTCCTCTGGTCTTACACCAGCTTCCCAATCCCAGCCATGTTTGGCCAATGCCTGATGGCACCAGAAGAATCGAGCAGTCGGCTCCTCAGCACTTGCAGAGGCAGCATTTTTGCTTTGAATGGCACAACTTGTTACCCACTGGGACATTCAGCTCCTCTGGCTCTGCTGTACTGAGCAGGAGCAGGGATTGATATGCATGACAGGAGGATAAGCAGCCCAAGAAAGGCTATTTTAAATCTGGCAGACAAGGCTTGTTGCAGTTCAAACTCCCCCAGAAGGCAGGTAGCAAAGTTAGGAAGACAGCCTTAGTGCTTCTACCTCCTGTGCCTGGCCACGAGGCCACGTGGTTTTACCGGACCAGGCAAAACATTTTTAACCCTGGTTAAAGTCACAGACTTGGGGCTTTGCAGCATTGGAAATATACAGATATAATTAGATATAATTATGTTAGAGGGAACAGCAGATCCTGTGCCTGCCAGTGTTGCGCTGCTCCTCCCTGGCCCAGACCCCCCCACGCCAGCTGAGCTCAGAGCAAACAGCCCGGAGAGGAACACACAAACCCAGCATGTTCCAGACAGGATGCTTTAAGGAAGAAGTGAAATAGCTGTGTGGCAGAGGCAGGGATATGGAGGTTGTGCTGGCACACATCAGGGTGGGGGTACATGAGCCCTGGGTAGGCTGACCTGCTTCCTCTGTAACACAGGGAACCTTTTCCCCTGCCCTTGTTCAGGAGAGCTCAGAAACCTCAGCGTCACTTCAGCCATCTGAGATAAGACCTTTTGTACCCTCAGAGGGTAAATTTAGCACAGATATTTCTGAAAGCAGCTCCCTTACAAGGCACCCATGGCTGGCTTACAGAGAAGGGATGGTTTGAATCTAAAAGGAATAACCCCAAAATTCTGTCTGTTATTTCAGTGCAGCTACTCATCATGGAAGCACTGAATTCCCCACATACACTGAGCCATCTGCTCTATTTATCATGCTCAAAGATGTGCTCCAAAAATTATAAAATCCCCACGAGACCAAAAGAACGCAGAGAAAAATTCCCATAGTCTGATATTCCATCTGTGCAGCTTTTCCACTGCACACTCTTTTAGCAGACCTTTACAAATTAACCCCTTAAGTACCAGATGTACATAAATTTAGAATCACCTAAAATTTTCCCCAAGAATCAATGGTAAATAAGTCACAGAGCAATGGAGAAAAGGGGAGAGAGAAATGAGAGCCCAGAATTCCAGAAATGGAGGCAGCCTTATCTGTTGCCTGTGGGAAAATCACACAGTTGTGCTCCTGGCTGCTCCATGATGACCCTGAGAAAGTGGCCTCATCCCCCTGTTCCTCCTCCCAACTGCTGTTTGCCTTGTCTGTTTAGACTGCAAACTCTCCAGGGCCACAGTGGTGCCAATACTGCTGGTAGCCACAGGCAAACAACAACATGAACGTGAAATGAAGCCAGGCCCAGCAACACCTCATGGCAGGAACAACTGCAGCAAGGGGGGCAGCAGGCACTCAGGGGCAAAGACTGCTGAGTGTTTGGAAAATGCATTTACAGCCCACGAGCTGGCAAAGCCTCGTACGCCAGGTCTCGTTCACTCTAACAGCTCCTTGCAGGGCTGGGCTGTTGCTTTATTGGTATAGTGAGCTTTTAACCCTTCAACTTGGGGGGGCTGTCACTTGGACCTCCTTAGGATCACAGACTCACAGAATGTCCTGAATTGGAAGGAACCCACAAGGATCATTGAAGTCCAACTCCTGGCAGCACTTTTCTGTCTAATGCCCCTGCTGCTCAGCATTCACTGCATTGTGAGCCCTTTTCCTCTTCAACCTTCTTTGCCCTCTCCTTCTTTCTTCAATTCTGCTTTTTCCTTTCACCTTCCCTTCTGCCTCCACAAACTGAGGCTGAACTTTCTCCATCCCCAGAAGGTTCTCAAAACAAACAGGAGCTTGTGAATTATTAACAGTGCAGACTAAAAATAGCATAATTTTTAATGGCAAGCACTATTGCACAGATGAGCTACCTTGGACTTAAGTGTGACTGGCCCTAACGGTTCCTAATTTGCCAGGAGTGCTGTACAGAATGACAACTCTGAGGAGGAGAAGCATAACTTGTGGGCCTTAAAAAGAGAAGACGAAGCAAAATAAACGGGAAGAACTGAATTCACTGTGTCAGAATACAGGAATGTGACATCAGCAGATCCCAGTGCTCCAGCAGCCTGGGGAAAAGCTCCATAGCCTGGATCCTGGAAGGTATTTCCAAGACAGGCAGGAAAGACAAAAGCCCTTTCACTTGTGAAAGTTTACTGCAGTGAGTAAAGACCTGATGGAGAAAGCTGGCATCAAGTTTGTGAGCTTCCCAGCTGAGCAGCCCTGTGCAGGCTTGGCAAGTGCATCCGTAAAGATAATGGAAAACCCATAAATCAGCCTGAGTCACCCACTGCAGGCCCTGGTTGCATGTGTCAGCCTGGGGTGTGACACCCTGGGTCCCACAGCTGCACCTCACCCAGGAAGAACTGAAAATCATCTGAAAAATAACCCCGCACACGCCACTTGCAAAGAAAATAATCACAAGAGTCCCGAGGAAAGAAAGCGTAGCTTCTTTACCTCCTCAAGTTTAGACTGAATTTCAGAAAGATACATTTACTGAGCAGAGGGGATGAGCTGGCAGCTTGCAGACAGAACACAGCTTTCCACCCCTCCCACTCTGGCTTCAGACACAAGGACAACGGCCCTTCCAGCCCAGCCTGAAAACAGAAGGTGCTACCAATGTCCCCAGGACAGCCCGTGACACCAAACAATTTCTAACAAGCTTGCAAACCCCTGGGGTTTTACATATCCCAACTTGCCTTTGTGTCCATAACACACAAAACGTGGACTGGAAAGTTCAAGGACCAGCATTTGGACCCCAGTGTTGTAAAGGCTGGAAATCCTCACTGTTTGAAGGTGTGTGAAATTAGATTAAATTATATTCCTCTGTTGTACAAAGACCAGACTAAGTGAGCTAATTATCTCCTCTGGCCTCAAATCTATGACGTTAATGAGCAGAAAGCTCGCTGAGGAGGAAACTTCAACTGTTGGAGCAGTACTTACAGAGAGACATAAAGAAATAATAAACTGCAAAATAGTTTTCTTCTATTTTGCAATGGAATAGAAGAAAAAGGCAGCAGCGTGGTAACACCCCTGTGAAGCTGAGTAACCCAAAGCTGCAGTTTGCTGGCTGTAAGAGCCCCCAGGGTCAGCAAACAGAACGCAGCGTGTGCTGGCTCCGAGCGAGGCTCAGACCCTCTGGAGAATCCTTACGTGAGTCAGCTCAGCTCTGAGCTGGCCTGGCTCAAACATTCACAACCCATGAGCAACTCCAAGCAGCATTTCACAATATTCACTGGCTGCAATTCTGCCTTGTTCCGAGGAGGTGTCCAGGGATTGGCTGCAGAGAGCTGCTCGGGGCTCTTCCCTCTGCTGGGAGTGGGGGATGGACAGAGAAGTACAGGATTATGCTGTATCAAATAAATGCTACGGTGTGTTAGGGGCATTTATATAAACCAGCACTAATCTGTGCTAGTGTTCACATCACCAAAACCATTCCAAACTTCTCCCTGTTCCTTCTTTCTTTGACACTGTGTCACTGCATGATTTAAAAAATACTTTGCTGACCTTGCTCACCCTGGGGTAATTCCTGGCTGTTGCTACAGCTGAATAGCTGATCCCATGGCTATTGCAGTGCATCTGCCAGCGAGGCCACCGCTTTGGAATGAAATCAGTTATTATCTGCAGTTAATTATACTGCTGAGCACTTCTCTGAAGTCCATAGACAAAGCAGGGAAGAGTCACTTCGTCTAGAAGAGGGGCAGAACTTAGGCCCTGCGAGCACCTCGTTCTCTGTGATTTTGTATTAACATCTCTGTACGCTCCTCTCGCCTTCCATTTCCTCTTTTCTCCTTTTGTATGCCTTTCTCCAACTTGTTTGTGAACCACATCAACAGCAAAATTTTATTATAAACCAAATCCTGCTGCGTTTAAATGCTGAACTACACACGGCCAGAAAGAAACCCTAAACAGGAGACTCCTCCAGCCCCTGAACCAGGGAGGGGCACGGCAGGAGGACAGGGCTGACGAGGGTCCGGCTGCGAACCGGGCCGGGACAGCGGCACGGCCGGAAACGGGCAGCGTGCAGGAGCGCGACCGGCGGCGGGCGAGCAGGGAAGGGCAGCGGCTCTGCCGGGCCCTGCTCTGCCGTGCCGTGCCGCCCGCTGCCCGGCGTGCTCCGTTCCGTTCTGCCCTGCCCTGCCGTGCCCGGCCCGGCCCCCGCGGAGCATTCCCCGCCCCGCCCCGCCCCGCCGCCCGCCGCCGCCATCTTGCCCAGCCCGTGCCCGCCGCTCCCGCTCCGTGGCAGCCCCGCCGTTCCTCAGGCCGCCCGTCCATGGCCAGCTTTCCCCCGAGTGTCAACGAGAAGCTCATCGGTGAGCGGGGAGGGCGGGCGGGGGAAGCGCGGCCGGGCCCCACGCTCGGCCCGGGCTCGGGCGGGCGCTCAGCTCATCCCGGGCTCGGGCGGGCGCTCAGCTCATCCCGCAGCACAGCAGCGCGCTCGGGGCTGTCCGCGGATAACGGGCGGGACGCCGGCACACGGCGCCTTTCGCGGCACACGGCGCCTTTCCCGGCCTCCGGCCCGTTCTCCCGGCCGTGGACCGGCGCGGGCCCGGCGGCATCGCCCGTGCCGGGTGCGGCATCGCCCGTGCCGGGTGCGGCATCGCCCGTGCCGGGTGCGGTATCGCCCACGGTGCGAGCAGTTGGTTCAGCCCCGCGCGTTTCCCGGCAGGGGCTCATCCCTGCGGGGCTGTGCGGTGACACCGGGCCCCTCCCGGTCGCGTTCATGGCCGTGACGCGGCGGGTGCCCGTGCAGGCTGTGCAGGGCGCTGCACGATCTCCCTCTCACACCGATCTCCTCTGTCCCGCAGCTCGGCCCCGCACGGTAGGAGAGCTTCTGGCCCCCACGTCTCCCTTTGACAAGAAGTGCGGCCGGGAGAACTGGACGGTCGCGTTCGCTCCCGATGGCTCGTACCTGGCGTGGTCACAGGGACATCGCATAGTGAAGCTGGTCCCCTGGGCACAGTGCCTCAACAACTTGTAAGACAAACCGCCATGGCTTTCAGTGCACCTGAAAAACAGGAGGCTTTAAAAACAGGAGATCGCTTCAAATCGATTAAAACGCACGTATTGGTCTTTTAGGCTTTGACACCTTGGGGAAAAACTAATTCCTTAAAATAACAGATTTGTCTCTTCCTGTGTGGCCAGCAAAAGGAACAACTATTAAAACCTCACAAAGCCAATGGAGGAGTAACTTGTTAATCAATTCAGATGCTCCAAAATAAGAGGAAGTTAGAAAGAGAAGGGAATTTAGAGATGTGGGCAGATCTGGCCCTTTAAATTTCCTATCACAACGCTGTTTGGCTTTATGTTTTAGGAATTTACTTAAAGGCAGACCTCTGTCCTTATCATCCTTGTTAGAATGCAAGTGGAGTTCCAAAATACACATTTTATTGGCACTTGCAGGTTGAATGTTAGCAAAGTTGGTAGCCAGCTGCAGCAGGTCTGTAGCTTGGTTACATTTCTCTGACCCATTTTTCCCCCCTTTTGGGGGTGGTTGTTTTCCATGTGCTGGACACCCAGTATCTCTTTCCAGGGCTTAATACATGTAAGGGAATTTCAGGGAGCTTCTCACTCATTTAGCAGAAAGTCCTAGAAATTTCTGTGGCTCATTTTTCTGTAAATGCTTTAAAACTGTTGGGTTTTGCAATAGGTTAAGTTAGTGTCTTGTTCTCTACAGAGGTAAAAGCGTATACATAATATTAGTGTTAATTTAGTGTTGGAAGGATTCCAGGCACTGGTAATTTTTTAGTTATATAAAAAAAGCTGCTTTTATAAAGTAAAAAGGTACCACTTTGCGCCTTAGAGATGCACATTATGACAACTCCCAGATTTCATTACACCTTGAAGAAATGTTTGTTTGTCAAGATAACCCGCGCTTATTTTTGTGCTTTTTGTTCTCTTTGCAGCCTGTTGCACGGCACAAAGGATGGCGCGAACGCCGTCAGCACGAGGCTGCCGAGGCAGAGCAGTGAGAGCGGCCAGAAGAACAAGCCCTGCGAGCACATCATCGACTGCGGGGACATCGTGTGGAGCCTGGCCTTCGGCTCCTCGGTGCCCGAGAAGCAGAGCCGCTGCGTCAACATCGAGTGGCACCGCTTCAAGTTCGGGCAGGACCAGCTGCTCCTCGCCACCGGCCTCAACAACGGCCGCATCAAGATCTGGGATGCCTACACAGGTGGGTGGGAGGGGGGCTCACAGCACACTGGGGTATCCTGAGCTGCAGGGACACGTGGGGATCGTCCAGTCCGGCTCCTGGCCCAGCACAGGACACCCCAGCACTGCCACCGTGTCCCTGAGAGCGTTGTGCAAATGCTCCTTGTTACACTGAAGTGCCAACTGTCACTTTTTGCAGTAATAATGTCATTAGTACACAGCAGGAATTGGTTATGGAATTGTAACTGGGAACTGAACCTTGAATACAAGCTAAAAAATATTTTAAAAGCATGAGCTCCTGCAAGCAGAAGTAATGAAAAACTGCCAAATGAACAAGAGAGGCAGCTCATGCTTTGAGACGTGAGAGGTGGAAGATGCAAAATAATTAAATGTGCGCATACATACATTGGTTTTTTACTCAAAAGACTTCGTAGTTTTACCATACTTTAAAAGCATGAAGTTGTTGGTTTATGTTGATGAGGACCATCTATTTTTTAAAAAAGAAAATGAATTACTCAAAAGACTGAATCTGAACATAGGGACTTTGAGTTTTGCTGCTAGCACAGCTGCTAGGCTGGAGACAACTCATTTAAAAAAACATGATTATTGAGTATTTGAGATATGAGATCACTGTCCTTGTAAATTGAAGCTTAGAACAGATATGTCTATCAAAACACAAGTCTTGCCTTATTTCTGAGATTCTAGTATATAGATTTTGTAGCTTTTCAGGGAGTTGCTGCTCGATACAGGAGAGTGAAAGGATCCACATGCTGCTCATTGTAGGGAGCATTTCTACAAAGAAAATTGTCTTTACGTGCTGTGATTCTGTATTCAATATTTATATTCAATATTTGTATCCATAAAACACTTGATCTAAGTATAGTCCTTTATTTTAAATTGTGATGTTCTCATGTAACAGGAAAGCTCCTCCTTAACCTGATGGACCACACAGAAGTTGTCAGAGATTTAACCTTTGCCCCTGATGGCAGCCTGATTCTTGTGTCTGCATCCAGAGACAAAACCCTGCGAGTGTGGGACCTGAAAGATGATGGTACATGTCTGCACTTTATCTGCTCTAATACATGAGAGAAGTATCCATGTACTCACCTCTTTTATTGCTCTAGACTCAGTTTGGTCAGAGTTGCTTAAAAACTGCGTGTTCTGTTAGTCACTCACTCTGCACTCCCCTGGAATTCTTTATCTGTCTGAACCCTGGAGGCAGAAGGAGGTACTGGGCTGAGCTAGGAGCACATGAACTGACCTTTCTGAATAGGCTCATGAGATTAGAGGTTGCATCCCAGGGGTTTTATTTCTGTGAAGGATGACTCTGCCAGACGTTTGGGAAAATAACAGAAAATTTTACAAAGGAATAACTAATTTGGAAAAGCTTTTCAATCTGAATTTTGTAATATTTAACAAATTCTTACAGCAGTGTCTTTTGTTTAGGAAACATGATGAAGGTGTTGAGAGGCCATCCAAACTGGGTGTATGGCTGTGCATTCTCTCCAGACTCCTCCATCCTCTGTTCTGTTGGAGCTAGTAAAGCAGTATGTGTCAGAGTTTCTTGTTCCTTACTTCTCCTGAATTGTGTGTATAATCATTTTAAATCTAAGTAACATTAAGCTTGTGCTCGGTGTCATGAACTTCTAATGTTTGGTGATGATGTAAAAGTGCATGAAATTAAACTGGCAAATGGTGCATTGAGACCCTGATTTGTGAATGGAACTTGCACTGCTTTTAGTTGAAGAGGCTGTAACTGTTGAGAAATAGGTCTGCACAGGGTCATGGCATAAAACAAAGACCACTAAAGCCAGTGTTAAAAGATACTTACATTAATGCATAAAACTATTTTGGTTTTGATTTTGTCCTTCCTATTCTGTGCTCAGTGAGAAAGACTTTACAAAGTCTGAGCCAGTCAGGGCATCTCCTGCTGAACAAAGATGTTTCTCCCTGTTTTCCCATACCAATGGCAATGGTGCCTAAGAGTTAGCAGGAAGAGGAGCACACTGTTTTTGCTTCCTTCCTATTCTAATGCCCTGCTGGAGAACTGAAAGCAGTGCAGGTAACGCATGTATGCCGTAAGCTACTCCTGGCACTGAAGAATTAGAGCAAACCAGAAAGGGGAGTTCAGCCTGGTTCCAGGGGCTCTGTAGGCAGTTTAGCAAGATTTTGAAGGCCCAGTCCAGGCACTGGACATCCTTTCTGTGGGAGTGCTCAGATGCACTGTCCACCTCAGTAAGAACAGCCAAGGTCTGGGGTTTGGCTCAGTGGTGGAGCAGAGGGGAATGTGTACATTGCTATCTGGAGGCTGTGTGTTTTCCATAAGCTTCTTGCTTTCCCTGTCACAGGTGGTGGCAGCAATATTGGTGTGATTGAGTTAAGCTGGCACCACTCTGAGGAGCACAGTGGTGTTGGCGGGCAGAGAGTGGCAGCTCTGGCCGCCAGCCCGGCGAGCTGTACCGTCTGTACCGTAGGACGAAGTAACCTTGCCCTCGGCTGCAAGGGGTCCTGTACGTACGCAGGTGCTGCTCCATGTCCACTGTCTGCTTGCTTGCTTGCTTTTTTTTTTTTGTTTTTTTTTTTGTCGTTTTTTTCAATAATTTTCACAGCAGTGAAACACACTGACTCCTCAAACTTAGTTTCCAGTTTTATGGAATGTTGGGGTCTCCTTGGAAAAATTAGTGAACATGTTTATAGCAGATTGTAAAATGGTTCAGAGTTAGGCCGTGTGGGAGGCACTAAGGCTGAGTTTGTTTTGGTCAAACATAAATTTATCCAAGATGTCACAATTTAGCCTGTGCAGTAAAACTGTCAAGGGAAAAATCAAGGCCGCTAATGAGCTCTTTGAGGGACATAACAGCTTTTGCTAATGACTTATATTCCTATAAAACCATGCTGCAGTACATGGATAGTTCCTATTCAGTAATTCTGCACAGTCCTTATTTTGATTATATGTAATGTACAACTGCATGTAAAATCTCAGCGTACTGTAACATTCTATCAATTCTTATAATACACTGTGTAATTAGCTGGGTAAATTGTAATATTAATGTTGTTTGTTACTGTTGACTTGATTTTAAATGCCTAAATTCTTTCTAATAATGTGGTTAGACTTCCCTGTTGTTTTGCCAAAGACATAACTTTTGGCTGTGAAAATTCTTTTTGCTTGCAGTATCTGTTTCTCTTCCTAGGCTGACGTTGGTGATCCAAGCAATTGTAAACAAGTGATCTTAAAGGGATGCCACTGGAGTAACAATATGTTAACCTTACATTTTCTGTCTGTATATTTCTTAAAATTTTGGTAGTTACTGAAAAGAGGGGACTGTAGAGTTTAACCCTATTTATTTCTGAATAATTTAATAAAATAGTTTGTAATACATGAATTTCAGTAAGCTACATGGTTAAATTTTGTTGCCTTTATCTTATATTTTGGCTTATTTTGTTAATAACATTTAACAAATTTGAGTTAGAACTTGCATGTCTGCTTTAATTATTTTTTTACAAACCTTGATTTTAATCTGAGTACGACACTGAGCATATTTCTTAATTGTAGTAATTCATAATACCTGATTTTAATATAATCCTAAATAAGACTAGCTATATTTAAAAAACAAATTAAATGCTTCATTGCTTCTCTGAGCAGAGCTATAACATCAGCTCATTTAATTGCAGGTTTTTCTCTGGGATATGGATAAATACTCCATGTTACGGAAACTTGAAGGACATCACAATGATGTTGTAGCTTGTGAGTTCTCCCCTGATGGAGCATTACTCGCTACTGCATCTTATGATACTCGAGTCTATGTCTGGGATCCACATATTGGAGTGATTCTTAGGGAATTTGGGTAAGTAAAGCAGTCAAACCTGGAAACTTTCTCTCAGAGTGGAGATGACTAACTGAAATTCAATGGGTTTGTATACGTAGCTGTAAATTGGACTTGGAAAAAAGCAGTAGCTGATGGAAATGCTAAAGTGGCAGAGGCTGGAAGTTTCTCGCTACTCTGAGAGAATTTACAGCACGGGTATTTTAATGTGTACCAAGTTGTTCAACAAAGCTGAAGAGCTCGGTACCACAAAAGACACAGCAGTTCAGTCTGCGCTCTGGAGTCCACAACGAACCGGTTAAACATTGTTTGTTTGTTAATGCCTGAGCTCTGCTGTCCTGAGGGCCCTCCCCAGCTCCAGACGTGGCACTGATGTGTCCCTGTGTGTCTGCAGGCACCTGTTCCCCCCGCCCACGCCCATCTTCGCGGGCGGCGCCAACGACCGCTGGGTGCGCTCCGTGTGCTTCAGCCACGACGGGCTGCACGTGGCCAGCCTGGCCGACGACAAGTGAGTGTGGGGACAGGGCTGGTACCCCTCCTGCATTCCTGCCCTAGGACAGGCACCTCTCAGCACTGTCAGCTTGAGCTCCTGCTGCCCGAGCTGTGCTCCAAACTAGTTTCTTGTGCAGCACAGAGCAAACACCAAGCAGAATTTAAAACCTACTCTGATAACTTCCTATGTTAACTTTTCCCTCAGAATGGTCAGGTTCTGGAGAATTGATGAAGAATACCCTGTACAAGTTGCACCTCTGAACAATGGGCTCTGCTGTACTTTCTCTACCGACGGCAGTGTTCTGGCTGCAGGGCAAGTACAAACTTCTTTTCCTTTCTAAAATACGAAGGTAACACAAACGATTGAAAACAGTGGCTCAGTGTTCTGAAAATCTTCAGTTGTGACTTGCAGCCTGGTGCTTCTGACTGGTACTATTTGTTTAAACATGCCTGGAATAGCAGTAAAATCAATCAGCTGATAAATTTCTTATCTTTAAAAATAAATATGTGAGAGACCCTAAACATGTGGATTAGAAGAAGCCCATCAGATAGCTGAGGGCAGTTGCTGTGTGTCAGGTGGCACAGCAGTAGCTGCTAGGATATCTGCTCCTGTTGCATAGCCAAGTTGCTTATTGTGCTGCTGTAGCTTAAAATAGGAACTGGAGTAAATCAGAATCTGCATCAGCTGGAACTGAGCACCAGCAAGTCCCCTACCTAGTCGTGTGTGTGAGCTGGTAGCAGGCTGAGCTGGTCCAAGTGGAATAACCTGGAGGGTTTTGTGGGGCTTTGTGCAGGACCCAGGACGGCAGCGTGTACTTCTGGGCAACCCCCAGCCAGGTGTCCAGCCTGCAGCACCTGTGTCGCATGGCAATCCGCAGGGTGATGCCCACCAGCCAAGTCAAGAACTTGCCTATCCCGTGCAAAGTGGTGGAGTTCCTTTGTTACCAGATTTGAGTTTTTGAGAAGAAAAAAACCCAAACAGATGGGAGGTGGCCCAGCTACTGAAACTGGCTACAAACACTTTGCAGAATCCTCAAACTGTACAGCCTTTAAGCTTAAAACTCTACAGGTTTTCAAGAGCTATTTAAAGTGATAACCTAAATACTATTTTATCAAAATGCCTGACAGGTAATTTTTTTACTATTTATAGAAAACACAGTAGAAGTATTCCTGGTGTTCTCAATTTCCTAAAATATAACTGTGAAAACATGTACATATATAGACATAAGCTGCTACATGTTATCAATGTACCTTAAAAATTGCTTGTGTGATTTTTCATGTGTCTCATGTATATATTGCTTTGGTAGAGCCACAATGCATCTGTGCTGTAAGTGGAAGGACAGCTGTTCTGGTACACCGAGGTAGGAAAACTTGACTTACAGAGCAGTTAAGCTTCTTTCTGTAGACTGGTTGGGGTCCAGAAAGCTTCCCCCCAGATCAGACTTTGTGCTAGTTTGTTTGTGAGGGGGTACAGCATGGCTTTGTAGAAAGCAGTGTGTGGGGAAGGGAAGGAGGTTGATAAGGAGTGGAGTGTATCTAATGTAACCCAGGACTGTGCCTGAGTCAGCTGAAGGCCTTATGCTCCATAGCAGCAAACCAGGTGAAATTTCAGTATTGGGCAGTGTTAGAGAACTATTTCTGTACATTTCTGAAAATCTGACTACTGTATTATTGCCTAATACTGTGTCTGTAATGAGAGACATTTACAGATTCGGTTTATTATCCTTTAACCCTATAATATCTGTTTGGGGGTGATTATTGGTTAATGGCCAAAGATAAGCAAAATACTTGGTTTTGCCTTCTGTTATTTATCTGTACCTGCAGATATAAAGAATGTATGCATTGCATAAAATGCCTGATTATATATATTTTTGTTGAATTTTTTATTAAAAACTTGTATAAAAGTTTTCTGGTACTTCATCTGGTGTCTGATTTATCAACACTGTCTGCCTGCAGCATTGCAGGCTGAGCTGGTGAGGCCTGGTCTGTGCTCCCAGACAGATGCTTACAGAGCTTTCTCTAAAGCCATGACAGTGTTAAAAGCACATGTGAGCTGCAAATCTGCTTATTTAAGCACTTTCGTGAGCTGAGCTAAAAGCTGGGCTTGCCATGAGCCTGTTTCTGCAAGATCACAGTTCCAGCCCTGGGTCAGCAAGTAGGACTTGAACGTGGGGTCTTGCAGGAGGGGCTTATTGAAGGGTCCCCTCAGGTTGTGTTCACCAAAAGCTCTGATTTATGGCAGTGGGGTAAGAAAACAACATCCCAGCTCCCTTTTCACCACCTCTGAAAGCTGCTTCTCCCAGCTCTGCCTGCAGCCGTTCCTCTGTTTGCTCTGACCTTTCTCTCAGGACACAAATGATAGTGTTAGACCGAGTACACAAGCTCTCCTCATTAGTGAGACTATTTATAATAATGTACCACGTTTACAAGCCTCTTCCTGCCGTGGTGGGACACCACAAGGTGAGGCCTGATCCCTAATGTCCCCAGGAGTTCCCAATGTGACCACAGCACAAACCTGGGACCCCCAGCAAGGCCAGGCACACAGCTCCTCCCAGAGACACAGAAATAACTCCCCAGGTCACAGTGCTTGTGTTCCTCATAGCACCACAAAACTCAGGGGCCTTTGGGTGAGAACCAGTTTACATTTTGCAGCGAGAGACCGAAGGCTCCTCTGGGAATCTAACAGCTAAGGACTCATCTCTGATCAGTGAGTATCCTCTCTTTTGCTCACAGCAGTGCTTTCTGACAGACCTGGATCTCCGAGCAACACAAACCTTGATATTAACATTTCCAGAGAGACAGGAAACCCACAAATGACTTACAGCAGAGGAGCTGTGGCAGGCACTGCGAAGTATTGTGTGGGGTCTATTGTTTCAGTGCTAAATGAGGACTTCCATTGGAGCAGTTTAGAAATAGGGTGGATGAATCCCATGACTTCTTCCTTATATATTACAATAGTTTCATAAAGGACAGAGGTTATGTAAGATCCCATGGGCAATCTGGTAGAGGTGTCAGGCAGAAATTGTTTATCCAAGTAATTATTTCAGATTAGAACCACCTGAGTAAGGCAGGCAGGGTTTCTGTGGGATGCTGGCTTCTAGACAAGGACAAATTTGTTTTATAAACTGCTCTGCATCCAAATCCTGCTACAATGAGCTGGTTCAGAACAGCCCTAATTATTGATGTACTAGAACTAAAAGAAAACCAGAGTAAATTTCAGGTAAGTCCAGGTAACACTGTTAGTTATCAGCAAGGTTATGCCTTGTGTAACCAGCTAATTCCAGACAGAAGTTCTGGGGCAGAGATGACTTATTTCTAACATGAGATTAGAAGCTCCTCAATACTCACTTCTATTCCAGCTGACTGAGTTGCATCAAGGAGAAAAATATCTATTTAAGGGCTGTAATAAGAGTTGCTACACTGGGATTCCCTGACAGAAATCATAATCCCCTCTCTCTCTCTCTCTCCGAGCTCACTTCTTAGCCTATACAAACGTTAAAGACCACTCCAGCTGCCCCCTGCAGTTCCTCCTAAGGGAGGAACTTCTCTCATTAAATTGGAGAGTACTGCCCACTTCTTCAGGTGCCTGACACACAACTCCACCGTAGAGCTGTGCAGCTAAGGACTGCTTCCCCCTTGTGTGTGAACCCAGGTCAGTCCTTGGAGAGCATGTAATGAAATCACTGAGGTTTCACTGATGCTCCTCTCACCTCCTGCTTCAAAAGGCAAGCAGGTCTTTGGGAAAACTATCTTAATCTGCTTCCTGATATAAGAGCAATTGTAATAAAAGTCTTGTACCAGAATAAATGCCAGGATGGAAAAACTGTATGGGAAAAAAAAAATTATCAGTGTATGTTATTAACAGTGTAAATTCACTCCTTCTGGGCCAACTGCCCAGGAGCTGCTAGGGTGTTTTGATGACACTATTAATTACTTCCAGTTCCTTGTGGTCACTGCAGAAGGAACAGGTACAGAAGAAAGACTTAAAATATTGCTTCATCTTAATTGCATCAGAGGAAAGGAAAAAAACAAAAAAAATTTCCAAGGTCCACTGCAGATAACAGCAGTGAGAGGAGTTTGGGCAGAACTTTGATCCTGATGTGGCATGTCACAAGACTGAGGTACTTTAGCAAAACATTACAAATAAAAATCTAATTAAACAGAGTCCATCATGGCACTAATCTGAGCAACAACTGACCAGGCTCTCATGAAGCATATTCATAGCAAAGGCTTGCTATAAAGCAAGTGAAGTTTGGCATACATATATACATACATCTGTGGGTTGGTGTGGGGGTGAATGCCTCCATCCATGTGTGTCTGTGTAACTCACACGTGGTGGTGCCCACCTCACTGCCAGGGGTTATTCTGGAGCCTGGGAAAAGCTCGGTGTTTGCACTGTGACAATACTGCACTGGAAAGGCAGCAACTGTGAGGGCATTTACCTCCTGTGGGAAGGTACAAGGACCCCTTGGCTTCCCCAGGATTAATGACTGTCCACTGGATCATGAGACATTAGAAAAGCTGGAAGAGGAGTGACCTGCTCACAGCTCCGTGCGAGGAAGGGGCTCTGAGCAGCTCAGCTACATCATCAGACACAGAAGGCTCGATTCAAACAGAACTGCTACTGTCCACAGCGTGGTGCACAGGCCAGCTCATGAGCTCTTTTGGCAGCAGACTGCAATAGAAATGAATTCAAGATGTGTGATGGAGAACTTCTGAAGTTACACCTTTCCTATGGAGATCTTTGCTCGAGGAAACTCAGCCAGCACCAGCCCCCAGACTCCCCTGAACAGGGATCCTTATACATTGTCTGGGAAGACATTCTGTGCACTGTGCTGTGGGTTTCCTGTTTTTAATATCACTTCTGTCTAGAAATTCAGAAGAAATACGGCATTGAGGTTTTTTTCAGTCTATTTTTTTCTTGAATCTATAATAGTTCTTTGCTTCAACAGCAGATATTAACTACTTATTATTCAGAAACAGACCACTATTCTGACTAACTAATTATTCTAAATCATACTTTAAACAAAACATAACTCAGTAGCATTTATGGAGAAATGTAAGGATAATAAAATTTGAAATATTTATGGAAACCTGGAAATGTTTGAATTATCTTCATTTGTGCACTACAAGGCTTTAATAAAGAAGTGTTTCTAAACCAAACAACTCATAAGTTAAGCAGACAAGAAACAAAGCTGTGAACAGAAAACACAATCCCTCACTTGGAGGTAACTAAATGAGGCACAGAAGGGGATTCTAAAGAAAACTGTGGCCAACCTCAGAATCTGGTTTTCCTTCCTGATGCCATCAGACAGTTCCTTTGGCACAGGCCTGTGATGCTTTCCAAACAAATGTCAAATGTAAATACAATTCCTTACAGTCAGTCTGCAGGGCCTGCTCCAGAGGCTTTCCTTCATTCAGCACAGATGTAGTTCTGCTGCTGCCTTGATTTTCTCTGCTCTTTCAAACACTCGTCTTGTGATTTCACACCAAGTACCAATGCTCTTAAAAGCTCAATTTCCAGAGCAAAGTGATCTGAGCATCTGTCCTGAACCCCGTCTCAAAGTAAGAGGAGCAAAATTCTGTTGTATTTCTAGAGAAATGTTTGAGAACATTATCTCTAATTAGTTCTGTACCACAATCAAGAGGTACCCCCGTACCATGTTATTTTGAAGGCCACATGCCTTTACAGGCTCAGCATCTCCTAGTGCCCGGGGAGTGGGGTGGCAGCCCTGCACCAGCCCCGATCGGGCATCCTGACAAGTTCTCACTGTGCCGAACGACCTTGGCCATGCCCTGTGCAGCTTCTCCTGGAAAGCCGGGATTGGATTGATGTACCTTGTGCCTGGAGAGACAGGCCGGGCCGGGCGGGGAGGGGAAGAAACCCAACCCCAAAATCCTTCACCCCAAACGCCGGGGACGGGCTCCGGGCGCGCGCGGGCACCTGCCGGGTGTGCGGCGCCCTCTGGCGGGCACGCGCTGCAGCGCACACCTGCGCACGTGCGGCTCTGCGCACCTGGGCACGCGCAAACTGCACACCTGCACACGCGTGGTCCTGCACACCTGGGCATGCGCAGTACCGCACACCTGCACACGCGTGGTCCTGCACACCTAGGCATGCGCAGTACCGCACACCTGCACACGCGTGGTCCTGCACACCTAGGCATGCGCAGTACCGCACACCTGCACACGCGTGGTCCTGCACACCTGGGCATGCGCAGTACCGCACACCTGCACACGCGTGGTCCTGCACACCTGGGCATGCGCAGTACCGCACACCTGCACACGCGTGGTCCTGCACACCTAAGAATATGCGGCTCTGCGCACCTGGGCATGCGCAGTACCGCACACCTGCGCACGCGTGGTCCTGCACACCTGGGCATGCGCAGTACCGCACACCTGCGCACGCGTGGTCCTGCACACCTGGGCATGCGCAGTACCGCACACCTGCGCACGCGCCCCGCCCCGCCCGGTGCCCGCTCCTGGCAGCCGCCCTGGCGCTCGCCGCTGCCTCCCCGTGTTCTGCTCGAAGGCCGACTCGGAGGCCAGAGCGGAGAAAAGCAGCTCCTCCAGCCTGCAGTAACCCCCCACGGGAGTGTTTGGCCCGGGTTTGGAGGGGAGATTCCTGCAGCCCCTCCGCTCTGCATTGTATCAGTCCCTTGCCTCCTGCTGCAGATACCATCTGTCAGCTTTAGAGAAGGAAAATGAGCTGGGTGGGATTTTCTGTCTCATCAGGGTGATGTGCTCTTGTCAGTGGAGAGCTGCTTGTGTTCACTCCAAACAACAGCACCAAGCATGAAAGAGTTCTGCAAAGGCCTGGAGACAAACCTCTGATTTCTTTGTTTCTCCTGCTTTAATTAGGAAACAGCCCATGCATGAAACACAAGGAGTGCCAGAAAACCAAATAAATGTAAGCCTTTGATGCCTTCTTTCCCTGAATACACACCTCTGTCAGCTCTTTAGTCCCTCATCCCTTCAGAGGCTAAAGGTCAGTGGGGCCCCCTGTGAACTGCCGCCCTGGGAGAGGAAGAGGAAGGAAATGACACATTAGCTCAGCTTTCTAGGCCTGTCTTGATGCACTTGTGTGAGTCACCAGAGCATGACGGCAGTGGCTGGAGAATGGCATCTATCAGGACTTGGTTTCCTCTTCTGAAGCTGCTCACATGACATCTGCAGCCGTGTTTCCCTGGGCCTGTGGACAATCCTGCAGCTCTTTGGTGGGGCCACGCTGGAGAGTCCTTTTACTGGGAAGTGTCAGGAGAGCTGCAGCCAAAGCTGCTTATTTTCGTCACTTCTGGGAAGACCAATCTGGCTCCTGGCTTAGGGAAGCGTGGAAAAACTGCTCTTCCAGCAATAACTGAGGAATTACTTTCTGAAATTGCCCCAAACACAATGAAGCCACCAGCCACCACTTCACAGGCTTCCAGCTTCATAACAACTTTGTCCCACATTTTGTTGAAGAGTTGAGGTTTTGTTGCAATTTCAACATCTTGAGGTTTTGTTTTACTCCCCATGCCCAACCCAAGCCCTGCAAATACCATCTCTCATTGCTCCAAAGCTAACAGCTCCTTTTCCAGCACAGCAGATGTGGGAACGCTGGAATTAAGGCACAGGTAACTTGATTCCACTTCCATCTCTGCAGTCATCTTCCTGTTTCACACACCCTTAACCTTGTGGTGTCTCAGCTCCAATGCTGTCCCACTACCTTATGTATAACCTGTTAAATACCTACATGCTTTTAAATTTACTTTTTTCTGGAGTCATGAAGAATTTCCTTGTCTTTGGCTATTAAAGTGAAATCTGAGGACAACATGAAACCATGTGACTCGTAGCGATGGGGTTTTTAAGTAAAAACACTGCAGCGTTGCCTGCAGGTCTGGAGCTCAGGACTTTATCTCCCATTCTGACCCTGCTCCTCCCTGGACCACTAAGGAAACTGTCCAGTAGCTGCTACAAGAACAACGGGTTTGCTGCTTTTCAAGGGATACCATCACTTAGATTCTGGTATCAAACACTTCCCAGGGATGGAAAGTTTAAGCTCTGGTAAGACAGGAGGAATAGGAAATGCGGCAGTGTGAGGAGGCAGTGGTAGAGCTGGCAGGGTAGGCATGCAGGGTCTCTTGGAACAGTGTTCTGATAATGCTGTGTTTCACCCCGTGGTCATCACACCCACACCTGGGACAAGGGGCCTCTTCCTTGTTGACAAAGTGACCTCAGACTCACAACATCACACCCAACATTCATCTTTCAGAAGTCTCCTTAAGGGAGTGCATTTGAGAGGGGCTGTACTGGGCAGTGCTCAAGGTCAGGAAAGCAGCTCTAGGAACAGCAGGTGGGAAATGGCGTAGTGAACCCACATGCAACCCAGGGGCTATTCTTAGGAGGAAGCCTAAGCTGGAAATTTAACAGGCAATGTTTTCAGACTTGTTTCTGTTACAGAGATGAAGACAGTTAAGTGAGCAGTGCCTGAGTTTACAGTGTCACCTGAAACCCCTGAGGGTGCCAAAGAGGCTTTCTCGGTGCGGGACAGGAAAATGCATGAGACAGGGAGGGGCCTCGGGTGACCTGCATGGTGTGCACTGAGAGGACAAACAGTGCCTGAGCACCTGTGCCTTGCATATTCTCCCCTTTTATTTACTCCTGCACATCATGACTCTCAAGGCCTTGTTAATAACACATCTAAACATCACCTGCTTTGACACCAGGACACCTTCGGGAGGTAGAGAAGTACTGGAATACATTTGAAACACAGAGGAGCTGGGGACCTTACCCAGAGTCACACATGAAGAGTCACACCAGAGGTGTAAGCACAGCTTTGTTTGGTTAAAACTGCATTATGGAGGTGTGCATTTTTTTTTAAACCTAAAAGAAATGAGGCTGCCTGCTGGAAAGAGAAGGCAGCATTTTAATGATGTCTTGTTTCTAAGCAAATGTGCTAAATAT
Organism: Lanius collurio; assembly: GCA_020086605.1. Taxonomy (NCBI): domain Eukaryota; kingdom Metazoa; phylum Chordata; class Aves; order Passeriformes; family Laniidae; genus Lanius; species Lanius collurio. The sequence continues at coordinate 679,938 of JACBWW010000032.1, read as the reverse complement.
TTGGTAACCCTTAACTTGTTAATTCAGAAAAAGAATGAACAAGACTAGCTAAACTACTTAATCTATTAGTAAAATGTCAAGACCTATGTAAGACACTGCTCTTCTCTACTCCTTGGCCTTTTTACTGAGATGCAATAGTGGTCTTCACCATTTTCTTTATTCCTTAGAACTTTTGTTTCTGTTCTTTTGCTCAGGACTTGCTTGCTGGGCCAGAGAGACTTGCTGTGTCTGCTGGAGGTCAGCTTCTTTAAATAAAAAAGTAATCCAGATCAATGTGGGATTACAGGGCACGAAATCTCCTCGTGGCTAAGCAGGGTCAGTGTTCTTGGATGGCAAAACTGCACTCAAATTTTAGTTTGCAATAAAATACCTGGTTCCTTGCTGGCTGCTGTGTTCCCCTCCCAGCAATGAGCTTTTTGGTGTTGGACTCACCACAGCCCATGGTCCAGCCAAAGGATGTGCTCCACATCCCCCAGGATGCAGCAGGCACAGCCCAGGGCCTGCTCAGACTGAGCTCAGGAGGAGATGCAGCCTCAGGTGCTGAGCCCCACAGAAAATCTGGGTTTTTCCTGGGTACCGAAAGGTCAGCTGAGCACACAGGAAAATCCAACGCTGTCCACTTGTCACCAGCACTGTCCTCACTGCTGTTTGGAGTCAGCAGGGTTTCTGGTTACAGGAGACAACTTCTGGTGTTGTGGCAAAAGGTTAGGTCTTGTCTGTGTGTCTGTGTTCTAAGAAATCATGAGGGAATTCTCACTGTGTACTCAAGGCCAAATCCAGAGCTAAGCAGAGCCAGTGACTTGCAGGTGGAGGCAAATCTCATTCTGAAATTGTCCCAGCACACATAATAAACACCCCCAAATTTAGGGTATCTATTAGGGTGCTTTGTCATCATAAAGCACCTTTCCTGTGTCTTTTTTGTTTTTTCCCCTGCTTATTTTTATCTGCCCTGAAATTATCATTACCAAAAGGAGCTATTTTAATGGTCTGACAGAAGTAGGAACATTTTGCTCAGACTGAGGCTCAGCAGAGGCACTGTTCAAGCAAAGTGTTCAGAACACACAGGAACAATCTTCCCATCAGGATTCCCCAGCACTGACACACAGGGGGTTTCACTGCAGGATCCCCCAGGGTGCCACACATCTCTGGCTCCACAGGAAAGAAGGGATGCCAAGAGTGCCTGGGGGCTCTGACCACAGGACAAGTGTCCATTGTGGCTGCTGAATTACACATCTGCCTGCTACAAACAGACTCCTGCAGAGCCCTGCATGCACTGAGAGCTGGCCACCAGCCTGAAGTGACTTTAAAGAGCTGAGCTGGGCCCAAGAGGTCCAACATCCTCTTCCTCTGAGCTCACACAACACCTGGGCTTAAGCAGCAGCCACCCCCACGAGCTCCTTTTCCTGAACAGAGACGCTCTGACCTACACATCAGGGGCTCAAGACAAAGCTGTGCCAAGAACATCAAAGTCAACTTCTACTGGCACCTAAACCTTTGAGGAAAGTAGGATATTGCTATGCAGGACATTAGCAATAATTTTAGAATAGCTGTGTTTAAAATAAAAATAACAACTTCAACAACAGGAAACAAGGAAGGGAAAATCTGAAACCAAAGTTCTCCAACAGAGACTATGTTACTGCCCAGGACTCCAGTAATAAGACCCAATTCTGTAAAACAGCCACCTGAAACAGGGATTGTTACTGTGTAGTTGAGATGGTCTGAGGTCACCCCTCATATTTACCTCCCCATTTCAGCTCTATGTAGGGGTGAGTGGACAGCTAATAGCCTCTTTATGTCTTGGAATATCCTTAGACCATTCACAAACAGCCTAGATATCCCTCGACTGTGCAGCTCCACCTAAGCCAGTGTTTGTTGACAGCTACCACCAGAAGCAGAAGTTGAGAAGAGAAATATAGCTCATACCTCTTTTGATGTTAAGTCATTTATTCCCTCTCTCCTGGAGGGGGACAGAGCACCCGACCTGGGCAAACGGTCGGCGAGGTAAGAGAGCAGGGCTTTCCGTCCTGCTGGTTTTATCACAGACAGGGGGAAAGGGGAAACCAGGGGCGGAGATGGGACAAACAACCAAGCAGATCAGAGCCCGGGCGGCTTGAACCTAAGGTAGACCTGACACATGGCAGGGACCTGGCCGGGGGGGCCCAGGGGGATCCACCGCAACAGGGGTGGACTGGGTAGCTGGAGGAATAGGTACCATTCCCTTCAGATTGCTCTAAATCATTTGGAATGTATTTAATTTCATCATGCCCCCCAACCAGAAACCATACACTCTCACAAGGTGTGAGACAAAGGTGATTTGACAAAGATTTATGCAGTGAGTCTGTTAAGAAAGTATACACACCTCTGCTATTTTATAACACGCACAAGGATGGATTGTAAATGTTTTGGGGCAAAAATAATTTTCTTATTCTAGACCTGTCTCTAACTATATTCCTTAGTGATTCAAACAGTGGGGAGGCAGACCATGACTGAGGCTCCCAGGGCAAAGACATTAATAAATGCATAGCAGAATGAAGAGCAGAATATTTACGTTAATAAATGATAGGTCCACAGGAGATGCAAGAGGCTTGTGCAAGCAGGACTTGATGTGAGGAGAGCACCTTGCATTTGCCCTCACTGTAAGTATTCCTTGTGCATGAAACAGCCCCTGGGCACAAGGGGCAAGAGGACAGGGACCAGAAGGGGGTGGCTCTCAGAGTGGTTATGTTGCTGTTATTCTACAGGACTGCTCTTGATTTATGTGCATCAAAAGCAAGCAGGTCCTTTATCTGTGCTGCCCACGGCTCAGCTAAAGAGCAGAAGGATCTGTCTGTAGGTTGTATTTTACAGAAATCACACCCGTAACTCCCTCTCTCGAAGGCGGCGGCTCGGACTGGGGGAGCAGCAGCGTGTGAAGTTAATCTAACGAAAATTAATCTAACGAAAACAGCTGTCTCCGGCAGGATTACCGATTTTCACTGCCTGCGATGCTCTGCAGCTCCCGCGGGAGCTCCAGCCCCGCTGCCCGGCCCGGCCCGGTGGCTGCAGAGGGCACCAGAGCGCCGGGCAGCTGCTGCTGCAGCCCGGGCTGCGAGGGGACAAGGGACAGCCCAGCCCCGGCCGCAGCGTCCAGAGAGTGCTGGGCAGCCTTTGGGGAGCCCCCCAGTGCTGTTACGGGGTACCCCAAGCCCTGCCACGGGGGGCCCCCCAGTGCTGTTACGAAACGCTGCCTCAGCCTCAGGACCATCTGGCACCGCTGCTGCTGCGCCACCAGAGCCGGTGCCACCGTGCCAGGAGGAGAGCAGGGATTTACAGCCCCGGGGGACCGGCTTCCTCTGGGTAGTGGCTGCACGCCAAAACAAACAGCAATAAACACATTGGCCCAAACAGCTCAGTTTCTTACTTAAGTAACTTCCCGGAATGGGAGAAAATGCAGAATTGCTCAATGTTCCTGGGTAGCTGTTTTCTCCCTCTGGTGTTACCTCAAGGCACAGGGGATGTCACTAAAAGTGACATAAAATGCAGAGTTTGAGGTGTGACCATATCATTTAGCTGCTGATAAATTCAGCGAGTCTTCGTCCCTCTGGCTCACAGGAGGATGCTCCGCATGTAATAGGGGGAGAATGGCACAAAAACCACGCCTTGGTTTGGGCAGAAACAGCATCTGTTTAGAGACAAGTCACCTGGGAGCTTTTGCAAGACTTTATGAGGCACTGGATGAAGTCCACAGGGAACGGGAAATAAGCACTACTCTAACATCAGTGCTCCATGTTTGCAGCCTTCATAGTGAGCTGGTATCTGTTCTGAAACTCCTATTACAGCACAGAAGTGTTCACACTCCTTTATCCCGGCATCTTTAAACAGCCCCATTCTGGGTGAAAATTGGTGACCTTTTTACTGTGAGTTCCAAGTGGTAAGATCTCAGTCCTGCACAACCCAAACATGTCAATATTTCAAATTTTCACCTGAGTTTAGCAGACAAGATCCTTCATTGACAGAAAAGGACTGCATTTTCCCTGTGACTTCATCATCTGCTCTCTTCCTGACATCACTGCAGAACAGTTATTGGAGTAACTCGATAAGCTTCAGCCCCCCCCCCCGGGCTGGGTTTTTGGGGTTTATTTTTTCCACTCTTAAATAGGTAAGAATTCCATTGTTGCAACAGATAAGCAGCCACTTGGGGTTATTTGAGTGGAAGCTGCAGATAAGAGAGTGTCTCCTGAAGGCTTTTGTTGTCTCTTTCTGCCAGTGGCTTTTTGTTTCTCCTGTCTTTATGTATAAGTTCTCTGAGGTTGTTCTGTGTGTGAGGGAAAGTACAGCGATCACTGCTTCCACAAGTGGTTGGGGAATCTGTACTGCCCTTGGGACTTCCAGCCTCAATTTGTAAGTCCCACTTCCATGTGGGAGCTGGCACAACCCTCCCACTGCAGTAACTCAGCCTTTCCCAGAACTCCTGCAGAGGGCTGAAGGCTGGGCAGGTTCTTTACTGGCAGAAGCTTCTCTGCTGATGATGTTTGGGAACCAGGATCCTTCCATGAGGAAAATGGGTCCAGCTCTAAGAGCCCTGAAAAACTCTGATTCTATGAGCTTGCAGCAAGATCCATGGGAAGAGAGGCCTTCACCTTCGGTGTGCTGAAGTAAATGGATATGGAGTCAGGGATTTGGCAAAGATAAAAGGGATTCAATTTCAGTTTTAATTATGAAATAGTACTGCAAGCTGGAGAGAAAGTGTTAGCCAGCCAGCCAGGATTGATCCAGCAGGTTCTGATTCCCAGGATTCAGCCTTGCAGCCGTCACTGCACTCGTGAGTGCCAAAGGCCATTAGAACTTATCACCTAAATAATATCTTCCACAGCCCAGGTCAGGAGGATTTAATGTCTTTAATCATTTGGTTTTTTCCTCTTTGCCAAATAATTTCAATCACAAAACTTGTATGAAGAGTTGACCTACAACCATTGTTTCCATGTGCAAGATAAGCTTCTGTTGGAGTTGCAGCATGCTACTCTGCCTTTCATCTCAGTTTCTGCAGCTCTCAAGAACAGCAGGGAGGTGTCCTGACCATCCAGCATACATCTGGAGAGCCCAGGTCAGAGCCTTCTGTGATACCCTGACTGCATTCCTGTTCTTTGCTATCACAGCCCCAGGTAATAATCAGAAGGGAGTGCCCAGTCATGTGAGGGATGAGCCAGTCCAGCCTGTTTCCTGATTTTCAGGGTCAACAATTTCTTATATCATTCCAGACTTACAGAGCATTTCCCAGATGGAACAGCTGCAGTCCACTTCTCAGCTCTGCCAGTAGCCCACAGCTTCAGGCAGACACTTTCCTCTCTGCCTTTCCTGGGTCCTGCAGGACTTTGAACAGCACTCATGTCTAAAGGCGAGTTTAGAGTTTGCCTACTAGGACCTCTAAAAAGTTCTCTAAATAGGGGTCATCATGGTAAATTACTCCTAATAAAATAACCAGCCTCCTGCAAAACCTTGTGAAAGAGACAGTTAGGTAAGTTCTATCAGTCCCAGCTTACAAGAGCTGCATGTGGCACACAAGGAGGAGGCAGCCAGTTCTGCCTTCCTCTGCTGGTGCTGCGCTGTCCTCTCCAGAGCATGCTGCCTCCAAACCCAGCCTTTGGCAGCACAGCCTCATTCTCCTCAGAGCCCTCTCTTCTTCGCCTTCATATATTGCAGATTTTGCTTCTTTAACACATGCAGGAAGAGGCACCTGAGCTGCACCCATCTCTTGTTCCAGGTTACTGCACCACTTACTAACCCTGCCTTGCATCTTGGTGGGGCTGTCTTAACACATGTATAATGATAACTTCATCGTAGAAAATAGATACCCTGGGGAAAAAAATTCCAAATCTAGCAGGTGTTTACTACTTCTGCATCTCCTGGTAGTCTTACTATTTCTTCTTGTGGTATTTTTTGATGTCTCTGCATGTAACTACCTCAATCCACATACCTTAGAAGCACCTCTTAAAAAGCAGGGGTTAAATACAAACACTGTGTGCAGCAGATGTGCATTGGGATGACTTTGCTCAGTGTTACCCCTCTCCATTATTCACAAGCTCCTACCAGTCTGCTCTCAGCAGGGATGCCGTATGTGGGATTAAAGGACAAAAGGAAACAAGAACCAAAGTCAGGTTTCCCTGGCAGCACAGTTTATGTGCTTTCCTAATGTGCTGCTTTATCTGTCTAACAGAATAGCAATAGCTGCTGCAGAAGATAAACATAAATTATGCCTTAATTAGGCAGGTTTTGGCTGCTTTTCTTGCGTCCCAGTGAGGCAAGGCTGTGTCATTCTAACTCCGTCTATTTAGGAAAAAAACCCATGTACACTTAGAACCTAGACCCTTGGGAATATTCCATAAGGCACAAGCCCCCAGCACATCCAGCACACTGCAGTTCATGTGGAGATTCTTCACTTGCCCAAGGCGCAACCCTCTGTGTTCTTTTCTCAGATCAGCTGCTAATGCATAACTTTACTTTTCCCTTCCCTCTGTAATTCCCAGTTGGTTTTCCGGGAGTAAAGCTACTCTGTTTGGGAATGTCAGATTGTGCTGACTGCAAGAGCTTGGGTAACCTGACTGAGGAAAAAAGCAAGCTCCAAACAAAGCATTTCTGTCATGAATGACATTGCTGAGAACCTTTCTTTGCTGTCTAATCAGGAATGAGTTCATGCTACAGCTTGGCATTTCCATCATAAGATTATTTTCCCCAATCAGGTAGGGATTTAATTATCACTAATACCTTTACCCTTCTATGACATTTGTTTGAAATAAATAAATAATTTATTAGGGAGTCACACAAGCTGCCTGGATGTACCCAGCACTTTCCTACAGGCAGGCAGCATAGCATGTGGAGCAGAACTCTGTGTGCCCCAGCTCTGTGCTGGGAGCACAGCCCACCCCTACCCGCATGCCTCACGCACCGAGACACTCACTGGTTTGGATTGGGAGCTGTCTGTGGAATGACTAATGCAATCAGAAGCCAATTTGGATTAGTCCCTCTACACATCACCGCGCGGAAAAAGAAGCGCATTAAGCCTGGCCTGCTAAAAGCTGGGTCAAAATGCTTTGACCACCTCACAGTAACAATGCTTAACAAGGCAAGATGTCTCCTGTCAGAGGCTATTCCCAGCCTTCCCTCACTGCTGCACTAAGCAAAGCAACCGGTTTGTTTTCCTAGCACAGGCTGACCTCCTGTGCAGCCAACATCTAAAACACATTGTCTGAGGAGCGGGAGCTGACAGCACTGAATGATGCAATTCTGTGAGCGCACCCGAGCGTTAGCAATGCCGACTGCACCCAGCCTGCTGAGCAGGGAGTCTTGGGGAACTGGCACCAGCACATTTGGGGTGGTAATTCTTTGCAGATGGCTGTGACTGCTTGGCAGAAGGCTGTAGGCAAACTCTGCTGGATACTCCCAACAGCTCTCTCCTGTGGCAGAGCAGAGGTGGGAGCACAAAGGCATCACATCTACCTCTTTCATCTTCTAAATTTAATTCCTAAGTGCTCTCTATGGTTTAAATAGACCTATCAGACAGAGGAAACATTCTCATCTCTGGTTCATGGGGGAGGCAGACAGATGATGTGATTTGCCCATGGCTATACTTTCTAAAAGAGCCAGGAACTGAACCAGACTGGTCCAGTCTCAATGTCTCAACCACAGGGTCATCATTCCCTGCCTTGAAATGGTTTCCAAAATCATGCACTATGGGGAATTACAGGAGAGAATTGAGTTGTGAGCTGTAAAATCTGCCTGCAGAGGCACATGGCAGCACAAAGGAGCACATGGCAGCACAGAGAAGCTTGTCTCCACCAGACCCTGGGGGCAGGAGGTGTCACACGCCAAACCCCTATGGAGAGGAGCCTGCTGGGAGCTGACGTGAACAGCGAGTGATCATCCCATAGAAGGACAATGAGAAAGTGTGTTGCTAATGTGGCAACACGGGATAGGTCATGCCATGCAAGAAAATACTGTACCTTAGAAAAGTGTATAAAACCAGCTCACTCCTTTGAATAAATGATTCAGATTCCCTGCTGGTCTGGGTTCGAGATTCAATCGCCAACAATGCACTGAAGTATGGATATGGACTTGAAATTAACTCTGTGCTTATGCAACATTCTGAACACAACTACTTTCCTGCACTGAGCCTTCTGCTCATCATGATCAAGCACTCTGGTCTTGTCAGGCAATATTTCCTCTCAGAACCAGTGCATAGACCCTATGTACGGCAGAAGGAGCAGCCAGGGCCAGCTGCCTATTCCTCAGCTGCTGAATTCTCCCATTTTGCACCCACAGCAGGGGTAAAACGTACAAGCTGCTGGATCAGAGAAAACTAAACTCAAGTATGAGGGAAAGTGGTATGGGTTTACTTTGTCCCTTCCTGTTCATTTGTCTGCCATGAATGCAGAGGGTTTCCTATTTGATGCTGTGGGGTAAGAGCCAGAATTTTCAAAACTTTGGCTCCGCTCCTGCCAGCATTCATGTTCTCTTATCTCACTTCCGGCGCAAACTATTTCCAGAGATGGTGTTACTGAGAAAGTCAATGACTCTGATGGAAACTGAGGAAGAAGAGCAAGCAGAAAATCAGAAGACTGAATTCAAATGCTGACAAGAACTGGCCAAGACCATTCCCTCCCCAGACACTCTCAGCAAGATCAGAGTGTGCACTTGTGCAGAACTGGGGCAGCTGAGCCCTACCACGCTGGCAGCTACTGCCAGAAATAGGGTAGTGAGACCGGCTGTGCTTTCTAGCATTTTCTGTCTAAGGAGGCATGATTCCATGTTTAGGAATATTATACATTATAACCCCAGAACCCAAATGGAGAGTATTACTACCATGGTATGCTTTCAAAATGAGAAACTTGAGTCAACAGTTAATGTAAAAATTATGCCCATTGGATTTTATAAAGACTTTTACTTTGTTTGAGTAGACGGCAGAATATGTGGCTCACCATTTTCTTTGGCATCATCAGAAAAAGGTTTATCTGCTTGTGCACCTGCTCTGGGTGAGTAGTTTGGGCAGCATCTGTCTCCTGTGTGAGAAGTTAGCGTATGCATGAAACCCAGGCTCTTTACACTGCCTGAGCCTCCATTTAAAGGAGGCTTTGCACAGTCCTGCACAGAAAGTTTGGGCAGCCATTCTACTCCTCGCACTCATACTATGTGTGCTATTAGCTGGTTAATTAATGGGTGCACTGAATAGCTTATATGTTGTATGAGTGCCATAATCCACAGCCTGAACTGTACGCAGAGTTCAAGCAGGGATTAGGAGAGTACATGCCCTTAAAAGTGAGGTGACTTTCAAGAGAAAAAAAATAAGTTAGAAATACATGTTTGCTAAGAACCAAGGTGTACAGAAACAGCCTAAAGATATTTTAAGGACATTTCTATTTATGTCTCTTTTACCTGACAAACTCCTGTTGGATGAAAATCGTTTACTATTTATAACATACCATTAAGAGAAGGTACAAATGTCTAGTGACTGTCCACACCCTAATGGGATGGGAGCATCATTCTGTGAATATGAACACGACCTTGCTGGCATCTCTTCATGCCACCACAGTCAACAAAAAATTTGCAGCTCTCAAGCACTCACAAATCAAGACACAAACCTCCTTTATGTTACAAATTTGGCCGACAAGTTGTCACAGAATAAAAGGGGGTAGTTTTTTTTCTTTGACTTCAGAGCTAAGACTGCAGATTCTTCCTGCTGCTTTTGTTTTCATTGTAGTCTGACTTGCCCTCTCCCTCCAGGCTTTGGTTTAAAATCTGCAATGGTCCAGTGGATGCTCTGTCACAGTTTCTCTGTGCCCTTCAACATTTTCCTCCTAAACTTGAATCTCAAGCCATTGGCTACCTTGAGACCTGACCCAGTTTTACACAGCACACAGAACCCTTGTTCCCTGAGACTGACACTAGAACAGAGCTCTGCACACAGCTTGTCTTGCAGCTGTGGTCTCTGGAATACAGAATGAAAGGAAAGGGTTAAGTTTTTTAGCTAGTTCTGAAAAATAGGGTGCCACTGTGAGGCAGAATTAAAATGAGAATGAATCCAGACTGCAGTTTAGGATGCACAGTATTTTCTAGAGATCTCATTTTGCATCCTCCCTTCAAAATGCCACTCTGTCTTTAACATGTATTACAAGTGTTACACTGTTCTACAGAATTCCCATTAAGTATAATTAATTAATGTCATGAAATCTAGTAGATCAGAAACCAAGATTCTCCCTTTAAACATGTTTCTCTCCTAAACAACTTAGCACTGCTGTAATCACTGTGAACAAAGAAAAACTGCCAGACCCTAATCAGCACGCAGCAGGGATGGGTCATGGACACATTTATCTTTCTTCTCACAAGCCTCCCCTGGATAAAGGAAATGCCCTAATACTCAAGGCATCTTGGACACCAGATGGCTGATTATTAGACATTTTATGAAGAGGAAGGAAGTAAAGAGAAACAGCCTGAATTTTCATGGCACTGTAGGGATAGGGGAAAGGAAGGCAGAACAAGGACTTAATCCAAAACTTACTGACTGGGAAGACAGTGATTTCAAAGGACTTTGAATCAGAAGGAACAAAAGATCTGTGCTTGCTTTTCCTTCTGCAGAATAATTCTCAACTCATCCAGAGAAAAAATGATTGATAGTTGAATAAAATTTTCTACTTTCATCAATCCAAGGACTTCCTGCTGAGCCATTTTTTTGCAGGGGACAGGTTTAATTTTCTAAATATTCTTCATAATGTTGTAAGCTTTTAGACTATCTGCAGGCTTTTCAGAGACCTGGTTTCCAAGAGCCTGACTCAGTAGAGCAGGAGCTGGCCATGAGGCCAGGAGGAGCAGCAGAATGCACAGGCAGCTACACGCAGAATTCCACCTCCAATGAAGGAATGCCACAGGCAATGCCCATCAGATGCATCAGGGCAGTCCCTCCACTCATATCATTTGTCCCAGCCTCTTTTACAGTGTCTTAACATTTAGAAACCTGTAGAAGTCAGCTCCTTTCATTTAATCCATTGCAGAGTTCCTGCAGCTCTTCTAAAACAGATCTGTCAGTGCATGCAGGTTCTCCCCAGGGACTACTGCATAACTGAGAGCTACAAGACATGTGCCAGAATGCCTCACAGAAAGAGATTTCCTGGATGTTTCACAAGTGGGAGATGGCAATAGCTCCTCCCAGGTCCCACCACGCACAGCAGAGGGACACAACTACATCAAATGTGCAGATGGATCTTGGGAAGAATGTGGATATTGGATCTAGTGGTCTTTGTGGTGCTGCACCTCCCATGGAAAGGGATGTGGATTATCCAGCAGGCCCTGTTGATCCCAGCATAGCCTTCTTGCTAGGTATGTAATGAGAGACATAATGTACTGCTTGAGAAATGATTGTGGTCACCCCACTTGTGAGGCACTGCGCACACACACGCAGAGGAAGGGTTGCAGAACTGGAAAGGAGGCCTCCCACAGAACAGGACAAGAGCGGGTGGTAAAATCTCCACACAGAAGTGGCTGCATCAGGAGAAGTTTGGTTTGGTTTTTTTTCCCTTTTGCCAGAAAATCTGGCATTGATTCAGAGTTGCTGACAGACGTAGGGCACATGGGTGGGAGGAGTCTGTTCTCATTTGGCTAATCAACATAACTCACTGGTAAAGCCCGAGCGCAGGACAAGCCTCCTGCAGGGCGTGCACAGCGGAGTCTGGAGCCGGGGCCTTTGCAAAGGGCTGTCACATCAAACGGATCGGAGCGCACGGGAAAAATGGGAGCAGATGATTAACCTGCCCAGCTCCTCTCCTTTATTTAAACACCAAGAAAGGGCTCTGGGGAATGAAGCTAATAGCCATGTGGAGTCCCAGCTCCAGAAACATAATGATGGACCTGGAGCCTTTTCTCACCCAGATGAAAGAGGGGCTGTTGTGCTGCAGTTCACAGTGTGCTAATGACAAACACAACTAAAACCTTCAGCCTGTTTCAGACTCAGGCCTGTAATCTCCTTATGCAATACGCTTGACAAAGCTCTCTTGTGGAATATGAGCCTGCTTTTTCCACCACACTATTTACCCCCTCCCTCACCAGACTGCGTGCTACTGGACTTGATGAATTTAATTATTTATTAATTATTTTTACTCTGATAGCATTTAATAAAATAAACTGGTTGTTTTGCTGCAAATAAAACAAACATCAGGAAGCTCTGCTTGCAGGGATATGCCTGTCTGAGGGGAAAAACAGCAGCTCACCTGCTGCAGTGTTCTGAGAGGTAAAGCTGCCTAATTATTTTTTATTATCCTCATGTTGTTTTGTTAACCAAATATTTGTCTTTTTGCCTCACACATATATCTAATGCCAATATACAAATTGCACAAGGGGATTATGCCAGCATGAGTCAATGTAGGGTGTGTTTATCCTTGGAGAGACCTAAGCCTCTGTTTCTAAAGGCGGGTGTTTCTTATCCTTGTTAGACCTATGAATATCTTCTGCCAACAAAATTTGTCACTTTTCACTGTTGGCACGTCTGCTGCTAGAACAAACCCCACGGGCTGGCAGGGCTCCAAGTGGGGTGGGGGCTAAGGCCTCTGGGACTGTCATTGAGTATTTATATTACAGCAGAGCTTAGAGGCTTCTCGCTGAGATTCAGGCGTTGCCGTGCAAGCAGAGAGTAAAAGACTCTTCCTGCCCCAAACAGTTTATAGTCTAAACAGAAGTGACTGGTGATAAATAGCAGACAAAAAGGCAGCACTATTGCAACACAGCTAATGCTAAAGAAAGACTGCATTACCCATGAGATTACTCTAAAAATAAATGTTGAGGGTTTTATCTGTTTTAAAGACAACTAAAATTCTTATGTTCTTGAAGCTAAAAAGTTTCTGGTTGCTGTAACAGCTGTAATTCTTGTTTACTCACGTGACTCCAGAAGGTAAGATGAACACATCACTCCACTCCTCCTCCCCTCAGTCCCATCTGAAAGTTTCTTTCTGTTGAAGGGGAAGTGAGCAGGTGGCTGGTGGTGCTTGGTTGCCAGCTGGGGTTAAACCACGACACCTGGCCACAGAAAAGAATGAGTGAAGCTACACAGCAGTTTCTTGTGCCCTCCATTTCTGGGGCAGAAATTCTCTTAAGATTGCCCAAGCACAACTGTTCTTCCCCATCCATGAAAATTACTTTTAAGAACAAGAGTAGTGTTTAATTTTCACATCTCTTCCTCCATTGTCGTCAGCACGCAGTTCAGTTTCCTGTCTCTATCCCTGACTCACTGGGATCCACCACTGCCAAACCTGTGGATTTGCTGGTCCATCCCTTGCATTTGACTGTGCCAGTTGACAGAGACAGCTGAGCAGGAAAAAGTCCTTAGAAGACGCTACACTAAAATTTTTCTTAAAGGTGCAGGTCGTATCTTATACTTGTGTGAACTGGCTTGGCTCAGTTGCAGGCAATGGAGATACCTAAACTGGGGAATGCTGAGGATTTGTTCCAGGAACACCATCTCACCATCCTCATTTTCTCTGTATATCCTAACAAGAATATCCAGCAGCATGTTTAAAAATAGGACTTAAGTTTCTCAGCTTCCCAGCAGAGGAGCATGCCAGAGCTACTGTGTATTCCTGTGCTGTGCTGGGGAGAGGAATACTCCTATGGCTGTGTAGGAGGAAGCCTTTGAGGGGAAAATCACTGATAATAAAGGCCTCTTTTATCTGAAATACCTAATATTTCAGCTCTTCAAATCCCAACACTGCATTTTCTTAAAACAGGTCTCTATTATGTGTTAAACACATCAAATAGAGTAATACAGTCTCATCATCTAAATTCAGTGTTGTGATAGCTGAATGAAATTGGGGCAAGCTAGCTAAAAAGGTAATAGAGGCTTTTCATACAGGCAGCATGTGAAATGCATCAGTGCTTTTCTTTCTTCAGGAATTAAAAAAAGGTCTTTTTTCCCCAGTGAGCTTATGTTACTGAGTCCAAGACCATGGCTTGCCAAGACCAAGGCCAGGACTTCCAGGGGCACTTATCAAGGTTAGGGCTTTATTGGGGTAGCTAGAACCTGATCTGTGTGGGCAAGAGACATGGGAGGCAATAGGGAAGAAAAATCACCTCAATCCTTAGGCCAGTGGCTTAACCAAGGACTTAGCAGTTTTCTCTGATCCAGTTCAGGCATTCCACATTTTATGGTTGTTTTCAAAACTATTGTTTTTTAAAAAAGTGGCAAAAAAGGCCACTGTACAATTCACACTGGAATGAAGTTGACAATGTGGGTATGGTTCACTCAATTCAAGAAAAAAGCAGTTGTTTTCCTCTAGAGAATGCAGTTCTTATGTCCACCCCACATAAACTGTACATTAAAAGAAAAATCCTAACAAGTGCATCAATAAACGTGTAAAGCACAACATCTCTGGGAAAACAGTACAGTCAGTGTGCTCTCATGGTCCTTCTAGCACGGCCCAGCCACGGTATTTCTCTTTTCAAACCCTCTGATGAGCAGTGCTTTTACCCCCTCTCCTTACAGACAGACACCTGGAACTACCAGGACTGCACACAAAGGAACAGCAGCCTGAGCTCCCGGGAAGGCGCCAGCCCTGCAACCTGCGAGGCAGCAGCGATGCTGAGCAGGGATGGACGCACAGGCAGTGTTCAGTCAGCACATTTTTCCTGCAGGCCCAAGGGCAGCCCTGTGTGCTGGGGCTGGAATGCTGCCCACGGATGGCAGCCGGGTAATGAGGCCGGCACTCCCAGCACAAAAACACTGCAGGGAATGCCAAGTATCTTGTGATGCACGGCCCACAATTTTCCTAGGTTGCTTTCTTATGCAACGCACTCGGCCTCTTGTATATAACCAAATGGATATTCTCAGGTGGGCATGCAGAGAATGTCTACAAGAACAGTATCTTATTAATAACATTCCCGAGTTCCACAGTCACATGTATTTGAGGATTTCAACCTGTCAGAGTTATAGAAACTATAATTTCCAGTGCTTTCCAGCGCTCCTGAGAGCAGACGGGGTAGATAAAGGCTTTTTCACAAGGTAAGAAATATGGAGGTAATAAGCAAAGTTACTTTCCCAAAACCGCAGGACTCATCAGATGGCAAACTAATTAAACCCTAATCCATCAAAGCCCTTACTGCGTATGAAATTTACAGCATGTGAATAATGACAATGAAATCAAATACTTAACCTGACCCACATTCTTAAGAAAATTACTAAACAGCATATGCCACACTACTTGATGCAAATCCACACAAACTAATGTGGATTCCAGTATTTTTCTAACCATAAGAAAAACAGCTCAGTGTCAGCTGCTTTGCCCTGCTCCACTGCCTCATGTCCTAAATTCACAGTTTATTTTTTTTTTTTTTCAGGAATCTCCCTTCTGTAGTGCCACATGTGGCTCAGATGTCATTTAAGCTTTTAAAACCTGGCATCAATTTAGTGCAAATTAAGGAGGTTGTCTTCTTCTGTCAGCAAGGTACAACCTAGCTGCCTCCTGGATCCCTCATGTCAGATGAACAGTTCCAATTCTAATAATTGGGAGATGAGTGGTTCCTGCACTGACAGCTCAGCTCTGTGTGAGTCCATCAGAAAGGCTGGCTATGAAACTAAATGTAATGCAGCTTCCTAGACTATTTTTCTCACAACTCCACTGTGAAAGCTGAAACCACGGCACTTCCACAAGGCCATCATGAAGTGCCCTCCTATTCATGATATGGATGAACCAACACACCTATTGCACTCAAAGCTTATATTCACTAAAATATGTTTATCATAATGCCCGCTCACACCTGCCCTGGGCTGGGCAGGTCCTGCTTTCTCCAGGGGCTCAGAGCGGAGCCGGCAGCGGGCTCCTCGGGGCGAGCTGCAAGCCCTGACGTACCTGAGGGGAGGCTGCCAGGGCGGCGAGGGGCTGAGGCGGGCGCGGAGAGGGGAAAGGGAGGCAGCGAGGCGGGAACTGAGGAGCCGAGGCGGGTACTGAGGGGTGAGGCGGGAAATGAGGACTGAAGGACATGCTGAGGGGAGCGCCCCGGGGCCGCGGCGGGCGCTGAGGGCGGGGGCGGAGCGGGCGCTCTTGCGGAGCTCGGCGGTCGCGCATGTACCGCGCGGTGATTGCCCGGCGAGCGCGGCGGGGCGGGGCGGACCGGGCCGGGTCGCCTCCAGCCCGCCTCCCTCCCTCCCTTCTTCCCTCCCTCCCTCCGCCGCTCCCCCGCTGCCGCCTCGCCTCCCGGCCTCCCTGATGCCGAGGGATGGATAGAGCGGCTGCCCTGCGAGCCGCCGGCATGCTGGAGAGGAAGGAGCGGAGCGGCGGCGAGGCGGCGGGGCCGCGGGGCTTGCCGGCAGTGCGGAGCACGCTGCAGCAGTGCGGGCTGCTGCAGGACCTCATCGACATCTCGCTCTCCAACCTGCGCGGGCTCCGCACCAAGTGCGCCGCGTCCAACGACCTCACGCAGCAGGAGATCCGCACGCTGGAGGTACGGCGCGGGCTGGCAGCCGCAGCGGGGCCGCGGCCGGGGCCTGCCGCTGCCCGCCGCCCTGTCCCCTCGGCACCAGGGCCGCGCCTGCTCCTTCTCCCGCGGGCCGAGCGGTGTTGGCAGGGGTAGCGGCGCCCCGGCCCCGCCGCGGAGCTGTCAGCGGGCTCGGTGCTCGCGGCGCGGGGCTCCCCTCCGCGGAAGCCGCGGAGCGCGGTGCTGGCGGAGCGCGGACAGGTGCGGGGCAGCCCCGCGGGTACCCCGGGCTGTCGGGCGGGTGCGCGGGAGCTCCGTGAGGCCGTGCTCCGCCACCCCGCCGCGCCCTGGGGCCTGTGCCGGGCTCCCGCGTCCCTGTGGAGCGGGATGCGATGTGAGGCGCGGAGCAGAGGTGACTCGAGGCTCCCTGGCAGGAGGTGCGTCCCCACACCGCTGTCCTGACGAGCTGGGAAGACTCCTGTTTGCTTCAGGTCCTTGGTGTTTGCTCCTGATGGTTCCTGCCCTCTGCTCCAGGCCTGTCTCTCTATCCCTGGCTCAGTTTCACTGATCTAATCTGATCCTCCTTTTCTCTCTGTTGCTGTGGCTCAAACAGCATCAAGGACCGGGCTGGAGAGATGTTTTGCTCTTTAGGAAGATTATACGCAATTCTTCAAGCACAAAACGTGCTGTTGTGATGCTGTCAAAGAACTGCTGAATCTGTACAAAAGTCTGCATAAGTATTTAGAAAAGGAAAGTAGATGTATTTTTCCTTAGTTCATTTGACATTTAGATACTTAAATAACATTTCCTTTTACCTTCTGTGCAGGTGGTTTTGCTCTAAGCAAACAATCCCCTCCTGTCCCCTTCTTTGATTCAAGTTTGATGTAAATGCCAATGCTCCTCTACCTGGTGTTGGAGACTGTGGAGCTGGATAGAGCACTGGGCTTTTTCAGGAAGAAAGATCATCACAACACTGTAACTGTAATAAACTTATATGCTGAAAAAGCCATCACATGAGAAATTAAGGTTGGGAAGAAAACTGTGAAACAATAGGTGGTAGGTAGCTTTTGGCACAACCTCATGGAAATCTATCATTTTTCCTTTATTCTTTCTCTGACATTTTTTGTGGTTTTGTTTGGTTGGGTGGTTTGTTTTGTGGGGTGTTTTGTTATGGTTGGTTCTTTCCTTACCCCCAAATTTATAGCACTGTTCTTCCTCCTGTCACCTCCAAATAGCATTCAAAAGGCTATTCTCTGTGAAACAATATTTGTATAGCCTTTTGGCCACCCTACTGACAGCCTTTTTGATGCCCAAACAATGTCAATCAGCATCATTTTGGAAAATTATCATCACTATTTTTCTAGTGGACTTGCTCTAGAAGAAAACCTTTATTCACAAGGTATAAAGGCCTTCTGTCATCTTGAGGCTCTTCTTAAAGCAACAAAAGCTGTTTCTAGTGATACTTGTTGAGTGTGTGCATGCAATCCTCTTCAAAAAAATGGGTACCACATTCACTGATGATCATAAAATTTATGATCAGAAGAAAATTTCTTTGATGTACAGTCCAGTATGTGATTTCTCTGGGAATTCAACCAAGTGCTGGATCTCTGCCCACATGTGGAGCTGTGGGCATGGGTACAGACTCCGTGTTCTTTGCACTGTTCGGTTGCATGTACAAAAATACGTGTCAGGCATAGCCTGAGTCCTGTGCTTGACTGTTCCAGGCTGCACAGAGCCAGACTGCAGGAGCTTAGGGTCTGTGTTTGCTTCCCCAAGCTGTCATTGCTTATGAGTTGCCCTAGGGAGGTGGACCCAGAGCTGTCTCAGGTACCAGGTGGAGTTCCTGTGCCCTGATTTCCGTGCCAGCAGTGCCACTGTGGCCATGTGCCTCTGCCTATGGGGTCGTATTAGCACAGACACGAGCTCTGGTCCTGCAGGGATCTGGGTACTGCTGGGTGGACTGCGTAGGCAGCTCCTGATGAGTCCAGAGCGGAGCTGGCAGCTGGGAGCTCGGAGATCTCCAGGGCCTGCTGTGCTTCCCTGGTGGCCTCAACGAGTCACCAAATGGCTCTGTGGGTTGTGATTAGTGGCTACTGGTAGTGCAGTGCTGTGAGCCATATCTGTGCTGTACATCTGTCCTGAACTGCGAGCTCATCTCGGCTGGGGCTGAACCCTCACAAGGCTTTTCTTCTGTGCAAAGACATCAGAGGAAAAAGAATTATGAAAACTTAGTACCCTTAATATAACTGGTAAACTATGTAGTGAAGGTACAGGACAGACAGCAGTGCATGCTTGAGGCTGTTTCTGATCCCGAGGTGAACACAGCCCTGAAGTTCTGAAAGTAGTTGTAAGGTGAATGGAATCCACAACCTAACACAGCAGTGCAAACTCATCTAAATGCTTGTGTTATTTTTCACATAGACACACTAATGGCCCTTTCGCCAGGGCTTCCGTCTGTGCCTCAGGTGGCAGTCACGTATGGCACATGATTCATCATGTGTGTGTTGCCAGGTCAGGAACACCAACCTGACCAAGGGCACTTGGGCTCGTACTTGGCTCCCTCCCATTTACTGCAGTGCTTTAAGTCCTTCCTCATTCCTCTTGCTTGTAAGGTGTTCTCAAAATAAAGCACATGGTAGATAAGGATTTCAAACTGGACCTTGGCAGGTACAGATAAGCACTCAGGGTGGCTCAGAGGAGTGCAGGGAGAACTGAGATACAGGAAGGAGGGGAAAGAAAGGGCTGTGGGAATTGCTTGCAAAGGATGTGTTGAGCGTAATGTGTTATGTGAGCTGACCCTGTTTCACATGTTGAAAGGCCGTTTCTTAGAAGGGCAGGGAGTTTCCTTATAGTGGAAAGTAGGTTCTGTTAGTTTGGTTATTAGCAGACCGGGTTCTTTGACGCCACAAGGTCTGCTTTGGGTTTTTTTTAAGTTTTATATGTACTGCCCTATAAGTGCTTGAGTGTTTTTCTTTTTACCCAGTGCTGGTCTGTGCTTTCAGTTCTGTCTTAGCAGGTTTACTCACTTCTCAAGTTGACTACAAAACTGAAATGGAAAATAATAATTTTAACTCATATGTAAGAGAGCAAAAAATGTCTCGCCCAGGTAGTGAGCATCCATTGTTGCTCCAAGCACCCTTGGAAAGAAATAGCTCTGTCAGTCTTTACCTCTGTCTTTAAGCTAATCCCTTGTATGACCCAAATTGGTTTTGCAAAGTTATAAGCATATTATTTTAGCTGTATTTCTTTGTGAAAGCAGTATCTTTCTGGATTCATTTCCCTGGCTGGGAAACTGCTGGTGAGACTAGACATCTGTAGTGAATGAAGCACATCCAACTTCCAGCCGCAGCTCACGGCAGTCTGTTGGAGGTGAGGAGAACACAGTCGCAGGTGCTGGCAGCAGGAAAGGTTCCTGTGGTTTCTCAGCTGGAAACAGCTGGTTAGGTGAGCTGTGGAGCTAAGTGGGGCACCTTCCCCCAGCCCACCACTTTTGACTGCAGCAAAGGTGAGGCAGGAAGGCTGAACTGAGACCTAGAGTGGTGTATAGACTGCAGGTGTATTTTCTTTTTAACTGGGTTCTTGCCTCAGAAGACCTGGCTGCAGTGGCTCTGGCATGGCAGCTGCCTCCCGACTGGTTATGGTGGGAGTGTCGGGGTGAGGCAATCGCACACATTCTAAGTTCTGACTGCTCTTTGGGAAAGCTGTCCTCCTGGCTCTCTGGACAGACTAGATCTGTGATAGAGACACTCCTGGCCCTGTGTGCAAAGATCAGTTTGGCTTCTTCCTCAGGAATGTCCTCTCTTCAGCACCTTCAGAAAACAGAGCACCAGATCAGAAAGCCTGACTCCAGCTGTGTCACAAAGTCAGTCTACTCTCCACAAATCAGTCCTTCACAGTGGCTGAATGGTACCTGTGGATTAAATCTGTTTGAACTTGCTTTGGCATTATCTCAATTCATTTGGCAATTTGTCTAGAAAAGGCTTATCTTACCAAGCAATCTCTGAGCAGAAACAAACGATTTGAAAATGGGGGGAGGCATGAGAGGAGAGGAAGAGGGATTGTAATAGTCCACACTTGCAGATTGGAAGTTGGGCATTTGGTATGCATAAGGGAAGGACAACTGTGTTTGTAAATTGGAAGTAGTGGGAGTAGTGAATTTTTCAGGCCAAACTGCAACCTGTAGCCACATGTTTATGAGCTTTGTTCAGCTGAAAAGACTTCCTTTCCCAGCAAGTCTTATGTAAGAGAAGAAGAAAATCTCTTACTTCATCTTACTTTTTGCATATATGCAACACCTTTGTTTTTCTTGAAGTGTCTTGTGTTTCTTTCTGTAGGACTCTTTTCTTAAATTTGTGCACTTCTTGTACATGGTAGTTTTCAACAGATACTGTTTGACTTGGAAGGAAGACCATATATTATCTAGTCTGCAGACTTCATCTTTCCTTTGTGACAGTTATGATCAGAATTTCCACATCATAATGGAATTAGCACATCTCCTACCACTGATTTTATATAAATGTTGTCACAAAAACTCAGCAGCAGTGTTTTCACTTACCTGGAGTTCCCAGGACAAGCTCTGGTGAGCAGGTTATCATCAATATGAAGACAGGACAAGGGATTCTTCACTTTTCTGTCAAGCTCTGTGTGCTTCTTGCCTTGGGTTGGGTCCCATGGTGCACTGATTGGAAAGCAAGAAATGAAATGTCAGAGTAAGGCTCTGTGCTGCCTTTGCCTTTCTGAGGCTGTCTGTGTGGTCGCTGGATTCTGGTGACACAGCATTATTCCTGCTCATCGTCCTGCAGCCTGCTTGGAGACCCTCCCAGGCCCGGGGCTGCAGGGCAGGAGCTCAGCAGAGGCTGGCTGGGAGCTCTGTCTGTCCGTGCCTGCACACGGCGACAGGAACCCACAGCCTGTGGTGCCACACAAGCCTCAGTCTCTGCATACAACTCCTGACCTTTGCTGCGTGCACAGAACTGATCTAATGAGGGAAGTAGCCAAACTGAGCCCCAGCTGTGTCCAGCTGAACTCCTGGTTGTGACCAAGCTTGCCCAGATCCCACCTGCACAGAACTCGGGCTGCTACTCCAGTTCAAATGCTGTGAACTGCATTTTACCCAAGGAAAGCCCCGATTGGCGTTCCAGCTGCACACTAGAGACAGATGTACAGCTATGAGTCAGCATGGGGTACACAAATTTATCACCTGGTTTGGTCATAAATAGGAACACTTAACAAAGAACTCATATGACATACCAAATTATTTAGGGAGTAGTTTCACTTACAATGATAGTTCTAACTGAGACAGTGTTGTCTATCAGATGCTTGAGGGATAAACCCTCACCTGTCCTTTAAAGTTAATATTTCTTGCTCTCAGACTTCTCTCCCTGCTCATTTCTCACTCCTGTGGAGCAGTCCCACACAGTTGACACTACCAGCACCACGGAGTTGCCACAACAGGTGAATCTGGGGGAGAGAGGCTCTCAGGATCTGGAAACGCACCTGCTCCAAATGAAACGGGGAGTTCTTCCAACACATGACTTGTGTGCAGTTGTGCATGAAAGTGTCGTGGGCATTCCTTCTTCTTGGTGGGAGTCTGCACCTAGTCAGACTAGCACATGATTAGGAAACAGTTTGGCATTCTGGCTTAGCTTTTCCTGCAGCCAATCCTCATTGTCATAGCCCCCAGAATCTAGAACAGGATCAGTGCCCAGTTAAACTAGTTAAACTCTGCCTTGCTTGTAAGGTGAAAGGACAACTAGGAAGCACTAAAGTTTACAGGTAGTCAGAGAGGACTTTTGCCTTAAGCCAGAGCTGCACAGAACTCCTGTGCCACCTACGGATCCCAGAGGCATGTCCCAGCCAGCCCTGCTGCCACTGCACAGCTCCAAGAACATGAGGTGATCACTGCTGCAGCTGTGGTGTTCGCTTGCACCTGTGCTAGATGACAGTCACCTGTTCTGTGTCCTCCTTGTAAACATGCATTTTGCACGACCTATTTAAAATGAGCCCTGGAGCATTCCTGAGGTGGAAACTCAACCTTAGCTTAGGCTCTGCTCTTGGAGCTTGAGGGAATCACAGCTCAGGCTGATCACAGGTGTCTGGTGTTCATCCTGCTGTAGGTACAGCACAAGGGGCTGAAGTCTGAGCTGTTGGGGTTGGAGGTAGATGGAAGATCCAAATCTGATTGGACTTACATACTTGAGCTCAAGATTGTTTAAAACCTGTCTTTAAAGTTAAAATATAGTTGTCATTTCTGTATGTATTCCAAAGTGTGTAGAGGCCAGGTCTCTCATTCCTTTTCTGCCTAGTGACAACATCCAGTTGGTTCTGTGTGTATCTTGGGGAAGCAGGTAAGGATCACAGGACACTTAAGCAGCAGAGTAAGGAATCACGCTTTGGTGAGGCCTATGGAGTGCCCCTGGTAGGATGATTAGTAGTTATCCCACATGGAAGAGCTGTAATAGCAGAGGCTGTGAGCTTCTCTTTAGAGCAGTAATTAACATGGCACTAAGGAATGCTGCTGGGATGCAGCAGATCCAGGCTCTGATCTGGTCTGATCTGATGCTGCCAGAACAGGTCATTGACCCCAGCGTTCAGCACGCAGCCAGGTGCCTCGGGGCTGGGGCCTTGGAAATCTTCAGAAGCCTTTTGCAGTAAGTTTAGCACCCTCCTGCCCAGTTCTGCTCTCCTTACGTGCTTCTGAATCGTGAGGTTGTTGATTATCAAAGAACTTTCACTTCTGTTTGAAGCAATCTAAATTTGGAAAGGAAGTCTTCAGCTCCTCATTGTTGCTGTGTATGGGTTATCGTTGAGGCCTGCAAGTTCCAGTGTGAGGTTTTATTTTTAGTTTTTAATGATGTTGAATAAACTGAAGAGAATAAATAATTAGTAGATTTTACAGATTGAGAACTACAGATTGATTTTTGGTCATAACCGCTAAAAGACATTCCTAGGGGAGGTAATGGGCTTGTCAGTGGGTGCAGTCACAGGGAGACGTGTGGCCATGCCCCTCATGCTGCCTACAGTGCTCTTGGAGAACCTTTCCACACCTGGTTGCTACCAATTTTCTAGCAACATTTTTCTTCTTCCAGAGCAGTTTTTTCCTTTTATTTCTAAAGTAAGCTAGAGGACTAAATTCTGCTTTAAAATACAGTTACGTAGCTCCTCTGAAATAAGCTGAAGTAGGGAGATTTTGTTTTTGAAAGCTTCCTGACTTTTTAATATGTCTCCTTAAGAACTATTCTTTATCTGCCAAGCAAAACATGTCAGGCCTTTTGTCTTTATGAGCAAAACCGAAACTTTCCACAAAGTAAAACATTTCTTACTAAGTCTTATAACTTAATTTCCCATAATTTCTATAGAGACAGGTCTGAGTGGCTCAGGCCAGCATCACTATTATGAAACTCGCTGAGTGCAGATCAGATGAAGTGTTTTTTCCCCTCATTTTAGTGAATTCTGGAAGCTATGTCCTTGTCTAACCTTCCTTGTGTTAAGGAAACAATTGACTAAAACCCACAGGTGTTCTGAGGAGACTGATCTGCTTGGGCAGTTTTGCACAGGCCTTTAGCCTTCTCCCTTTGGAAGAAGGCAGGTTGCAGGTTTTTCTTTCCTTTTTCCTGTGAAACACAAGGGTGTCTGGAATAGCTCTGGAAGAGCCAATGTGAGCACAAACACCAAAGACTCTTACCATTTGTTCACACAGCTAAGCTGAGAGAAACCCCAGAGCAGATCTCAAAGGGCTTGTGAGCCCCATTTGTATTCAGACAGGATATTATGTGTGTTGAAACTGGTTTGGTCTTCTTTGTGGGTCAAGTGTAACATTTGTAGAACCACTGGCTGACTGCTAAAGGCCTGATTTAAGCACTGCTCTATTGGTAGCATTTTGTCCGGGTATAACAAGATAGAGTTTCTGTGGGATGCCTCTCCATGCAGCCTAAATTCCTGAGCCATTTGCCGTCATGGCCACGGGCTGGAGTGGAATCTGTAGAAACTTCTGTTTGGAAGGAGAAAGGAAAGCTGTTGTGATCTGAGTACCTATTGCACTGAAGCACTGGCTGGGTTTGTGCTGAGACTGCATTTGTAGGAAATGCAATCCTACTTTGGAAGATGTTTTCTGTAGTGATGCTGAATGCACCTCTGTAGCAGTAATTACCTGGTTACCTCTCTCTAAGTGGGCCTTACCAGTTCTCACCTGCCAGTCTGTAACTTAGCAAGAGCTAACTGAACACTTCTGCTAGGATGACATTAGTGCTTAGTTTTTAATTCCTGTGGAAACTAAATCTACAATACCATTGTGCTGCCAAGGCAG
The DNA here is from genome assembly GCA_020086605.1 of Lanius collurio. Classification (NCBI taxonomy): domain Eukaryota; kingdom Metazoa; phylum Chordata; class Aves; order Passeriformes; family Laniidae; genus Lanius; species Lanius collurio. The sequence continues at coordinate 655,211 of JACBWW010000032.1, read as the reverse complement.
GTTCCAGTTCCACTGATGTGTTCTTTCCTTATTTTTTTCTACTGTGCTATTCAAGTTGCCAAGAATAACTAGTTTGGGGTTTGAAGCGAAGAGCTTTGCAGTGAATGGACATCTGGCAACATAGATTTTAAGATTTCAAACCGAAGGCAGTGGCAGCCCTGCTGTCAGTGCAGTGAGCAGGGAGTGTTCTGGCAGCAGATGCAGTGGTGGTGCAGCCCTGCTGTGAGCTGGAGTCCACGGGAGTGTCTGGGGGTTTCTTGCAGCTGCTGTCTGCACTCAGTCCGGCTGCTCTTCTAATTAAGGGGCAGATCCTGCCACTAGCATTTTATTAACAGAGTTTTCAGTGTCCTTTTGAACTGTTGTGCCAAAACAGGACATGTTTCTCACTGTTAAGAGACTATTGCTGTACACCAGAAGAGCACAGAGCCTGCAGGGGAGCTTACAGAGACACCCGTGCTCATTTCTAGCCTTCTTCCTTATGCTAACATAGCCAGGACTAGCTAAATCCTACTAGGCTTAACCTGCATCCTCTTTCCAGTTCTCTTAATGCAAAATGCTTCTGGTTCTTCATCTTTGCTAGGCAGGGCTCCACGATGTCCCTGCTGCCCAGTGCCTCCTGCCTGTCCCCACTCTGCAGTGTCTCCAGCTGCTCAGCTCTGCCTCAGCACAAGGCTTTATTCTCTGGCCCCAGTGCTGTGACAGCCTCTCCGAGGCCCCACAAACATGGCCTGACTCAGCAGTTTTCACAGTTCTGGCTTGATCTTTCCTGCAGCTGTAAAACCAAGGTGCAGGGGGGAAGGGGAAACATATGAGGAAACACATGGTCTGATCCCTGCCTCTCCCTTTCACTCCTTGTGGACCCTCTACATGAATAGGCTGGCTCAGCTCTTCTGGTCTTCCTGTATTCCTGACATGAGGAGCCTGGTGTGAGATCTCTGCCATTGCAGGCATGGCCCCTTTATACTGCAAAGCATAAAGTCTCCACATTCAGGCTGTATTTTACAGGGTGGGTTAGCAGCATGGTCTCTCATCTTTCCTGACCTCAGTGGTGTGGGAACAGCATCAGTGAGCTATGCAAGTCTTTGCATTGCTAAAATTCTTTAGAGTTCTTCTAAGTGCTGAGCCTTCAGCCTCTTCATGCAAGTAGCTGTGGCTCTGAGAGTTATCCAACCTCAAACTCTGGGAGAGAGAACATGGGAAAGTTGGAGAGTTACCCTGATGCATGAGGGATTTTGAAGTTTATCAGTAAGAAACACTAATTTCTTTGGGAAAAAATACTTTGAGAGGTTTTCCTCTAAAATGTCCTAGTGCCACCTCTTTGCAGAGAGAGCGCAGTGTGGTTCCTGTGCTGCTGTGCAGGCCCTTGCCAAGCTGTCTGAGGATAAGACTTCCTACAGCATGTGACCTTCCTGCCCTGAAAGGACAGGCAATCTGGGAAGGGCACTTTGCGAGTTAACCTGCATGTCAGCAGTTGTGGGACCCACCAAGTCGAGTTTGGCAGTGCTAACTTCTGAGGTGTTGAAATAGTCAAACAGCTTCCCCCTGCCCAGTCCCAGTATGACTGACTGCAAACAGACTGTAGCTTCTGGGAGGTCGGGGTGGGTACCACAGCACAGCTTTGATCTCAGGTACCTGCACCAGAATCACATTTAATTGCTTTCCAGTAATCCCAGCCTGGAAGTCCCAGGACTCCCCTTCCTTCTGGCTGCTGCTCAGCACTAAAACACACAGCAACCACCTTCTAACGTCTTCACTTAAGACATGAGGTGCTCACAGGTGCCCAAAGGCTGCCTGTGAGGACAGCCAGTGCTCTTGCTGTGCCTGCAGTGCCCAAAGGCAGGATGAGGGACTAACCTCCAGAGCAGCCAGGTGGAGATCACCACAACTCAGTGCAGATGAAGGTACCTTCCTCGAAATTATTTTCTCATGTTCCGATGAGCTTCTGTTTGCCATCTGCCTTTCACACTGTTGTCATATCATGTCTGTTCTTTAAAAGACAATTCAATTAGATCTTCTTTCAGTAGGTTTTAATCAAGCGTTATGGGGTTGCTGGTGAATTATTTACAGCCATATCACTTGATGGAACACCTGGTCTGCTAAAGGTATCACGTAAGTGACATCTGTAGCAAAGAGTAGAGCTGGCTTTGACTGAGGACCCCACTTACGTTCCTTGGGGTTGTCCAGTTGACATCAGATGAATGTCGGGTTAAGTGAGCCCACTTTCCTTTACAGGAGTAGCAGTTGAATGTGACTGCACTGAAAACAAGGGAGTTAAAGCAGTTTAAAACTAGGGTAAGAGCTGAATTTAGCTCTAGTCTCTGCTGGCTCAGTTCTTTTATAAGTGCCTTTCAAGGCTGAATACCTTAAACAGCATGGCCTTGACCCTCAGTTGAAGCTCCAGCTATTTAAACACAAGTACTGTTGTACTGTCTTCAGATGTTAAAGTTAGTGTGTTTTGAATGAGCAAGAGAGTAAAAAACAACACTCATAGCAAAGGATAACCAGCTGAGAAAGTGGATATTTTTAGAATACAGAAGGATTCTTTCTCTGCCTTATTTCACCTGACCCTTAAGTTGGTAGAAATTCTACAGTTATAAGACAACCTTTCTTTTTTCATCTTGTTGAATGCCTGTTTCAGCCACATTGCTCTTTTGCCAGTTCAGCTCCCATTCTGCATGAGGGAGCCCCAGCATGAGGCTGCCATCCATCCAGGTATACCTGGAAGTTTACAGCAGTAACTTCAGCTCCCTCATAGCATCCAGAACCAACACCTAAATGTGTTTCTCCCTTTTGAGCCATGTATGTGGCAAGAAATGTATTATATGATGGTCTCATCCATAACATGCAAGTGCTGCCACCCATGGCCTAAATAATATTTACTGTTGATATAAAGATTTAATTTGCTCACACCTATCTCTGAAATCTGTGCCACCAAAATGATTACAGGAACACTTTAAAGTCCAATTACTCTTAAGGTCTTTCTCTGAATTTTGAAGTGCTTGAACCTTTTCCTGGGGCTGATAGTGAACTACTAGTACAGTTGGCAATCAAGAACTGTACGTAGAAAAGGGCCCCCACCATTGCCCAACCCATGCGTTCTTTCAGTGGGTAGGTGCAGTTGTTTGACTTTAGGGAATGATGTACCGTGAGGGCCTGAAAACCCCACAAGAGATGATAGAGAATTTAGCAGGTCATTGTATCTCGTTGGAGATCATTGTGTGTCATGAGCCTTTTGTGAACGACAAGACTAATTTACAATTTAATTGTGTCGAAATCCTAGATGTGTCAGCGTGCTTCACAGGCTCCTCAGAAGGGACAATGGGGTGAGAAGTTGGGTACTCTACAGTTCCCTCTGCCTACGCTCAACCCATGCTTTGATCCTTCCTCATTCTCCAGAATGACCCAAAGACAAGGAGGGAGTTTTTAATGTTGCCAAGTGAAAGCTGAGTACCTTACAGTCTCACTGAGAGGAACTGAAAGCAGTTGGCCTATTCATGAGAGGCTTTTCTAAGCGAGTAGCAAGGGCAGACACATTTCAGAGAAAGTGCTTCTGGTCCTGATTTTCTTTAGTGTTTGGGACCGGACATTGTGGAAGTTGGGATAAGAAGGGAATTAACTGCACCTTTATTGCACTATAACTCTCACACTGCTGTTGCAGATGGCCTGGCTGGGAGACAAAGGGAGCCTTAGCATTGCTTATCTGGGTTGGATATCTGGAGCACACACCTGACAGGTTACCTGCGAATCTCAAGGTTCAAGTTCAAGTGACATTGTATAGTAGTTGGCTTTATAGTGGTCTCTCTCCTTTCAGCTGCTGTGGAACCCACAATTGTTTTCCTCTCTTTGTTTGCCATTGCTGTTTGTTGGTTCCATATGGATCATCTCTGGTCCCAAGCCTTGGGCAGCTGCTGAGAGAGTCTTTGCAGCAGAAGGTGCTGCTCGTGTCACTGAGAGCCTTCCCCTCCCCCAGGGTGAGATATTCCTTGTGCAACGTGATCTAACCCAGAATGGCTGGCTGGGAACCGATGGTCCAGAGTTCATTTCCAGTTATTATTGTAGTAAGGAGTCAGGCTGGATCGAGGTACTCATTTCCAGCACAGAACATATACTCTTTGAAAGCATAAACAACCTCTAGGTCAGTTTTACTTAGCTTCATACACAAGGGTTTCAGCTAAACAGGAAGAGCAAGCGGGAGCTGAAGCACTGCAAGAAGCTGGTTCAGCACTCATCCATACTGGACTAAGTAAGGTCCCTTTCAGTGGAAAGAGATATACATGGAGGACTAAGCTCTAAAGCAGCAGTGGAAACTCCCTGTTTTTGTCTTTTGAGAGCTGGTCATCCTAAGTGCAATGCCTTTTTTCTCCTTATCTAGGATCCTACAGGAGCCCTTCACAGACAAGCTCTAGCTTTGGAGGCAGGCACTTTCAGAAGTTGTCGAGGTATGTTAGAGAGACTGGAGATTAAAGGGGCTGAACTAGGTGCATCATTACCCTCAGAGAACTTGTAGTGTTGGGGAACCATGCCTGGTGTTTGTGCAGACCCAACAGCAGCAATCTGTGTGTAACTACGGCCAGGATGGGAGCACCAAGTTAGTAGCAGTAAAGCCTCCCTCAGCTGTACTTTGCTGCATTCTAATACAGCTTCCTATTAAGATTTGAGGCTATACACCTTGCATAGCTCAGTATCTGTACTTGGAGATGAGCCTAACTTGTGGTGGCTGGGTCTCATTGCCCATTCCAGCTGGAATCTGTGCTGCCCTGGGAAACGGGACTCAGGCAGCTCTTGGAGCAAACTGGGGTCCGAGGCTGTTAAATTCAGAGTGCAGCAGGGCAGCACAGGCAGTGGGGAAGGGGAACCTCTGGGCTGGACAAACAGGTCACACGGGTTTCCAGACACTCTGTCCTACCTGAGCAGAGCTCCAAGGCTGCAGGAGCTGGATGCTTTCAGGTAGAAGCGGCACCAGCACTTCATAAGATCAAAGTTTAGCAGAGTTGAAGCTCCATCAAGTACTAGAATGTTTTAACTTAGTTTAGCAAGAATCCATCAGAATGGGCAATATTCTGACTTCTTTGCAGTTAATAATTAAGTTCTTCCTTCAAAGCACCACTGATATAATTAAATCAAGTTTCTAACTCAAGATTAACAGCTTCACTTTGGTCCTTGCTATAGCCTTTCCTTTAGGGAGACACCAGCTTGGATATGAGGATATGACCATTTGTGCCCTCTTTAGGGAACAGAGGTCACATCCTGCTCTGTCTCTGCAGAGGTGACTCCTACACTCCTGCTTTTCCTGTTGCCTTGATCACTCTGCCTGTGGCCCTGAAGAGTAGCAGGAGAGTAGGAAGGAAGAACTAGTCAAGTACAAAACCTCACTGAACAGCCAAAGACACCCAGCAACTGACCAGCAGCTTTAGAGCAGAGTAGAACAGAGAGCTCATCTCAGTAATTTCAAAGCAAAATCAGGGAAAAAGCCATAAATAAAACCTTTCAGCAAACACCATCTTCTGTTTCACAGTCTGTATTTTGTGCCTCGGTGCCTGTATACAGTACTCTGGGAGCATCCTCAAAAATTGGTGAGCAAACTGAAAATTTGATCCCACTGCATGGCAGAACATACCAAAGATTTTCTTTTTCCCTCTTAAAATCTTGTGTTATAGATTCAAAACATTTTGAACAGAGTGGAGTTTAGTGTATTTTGTTCTTCCTGACAATCCCAAAATACAATCTCATAGCAGCTTGTTAAAATAAAGCTGTTTTGCTATTTTAAAAGAATGTGGCAAGTTGCCACATTCCAGTTAAGCAATTTCCTACAGTTGACTTTTTTTTAATGCATGTTTTTTTCAGTCATGTCCCTACTCTTGTTTTCACTGCAAGAAGCCAAAAAAACCCCAGACAAGACAGAAGCCCCCACCTCTGTATTAATACTTGAAGCAAACTCCTCTTTCTGAGTCTCATGAGAACAGAACATGGAGCCTTGGCACAGGGGACTGTAGTGTATGTGGCAAGCTGGAATTTTTAAGAACTGTGGCTTTTTTGGAAATAGCATTTTCCTTCATGGGGGTAGATTTGCCCTTTTTTCTTGTGGCAGCCCTCAGCAGTAGGGTTGTTGGAAATCCTCCCTTAGAGACTCCAGGCTGTGCTGAGGAACGAGTGGGCAGTGGCTCTGCAGCTGAGGCAGCGAGGCTCGCTCCAAATGCCAGGTTCCTCCTCGCTGCCAGAGGGGAGCAGGACACGCTGAGTTCAGTGGGTGGATGCATGTCCTGCGAAATTGGGGTTTGGCAGGTGCATGTAGAAACTGAGTAACTGATTTAAGAACATCTGCTGAGTAATTGAAAAGGAAGAGCAAGCAAGTCCTCAAGGTAGTGAGTAATGCTACAGCTTCCTATTTCTGGGTGACTGTGCTTAGTCCTCTCCCTTTCTCTTTTCAGCTGAAGAAAATGACTGACAGTGGCTGTGCTGAAGAGGCAAGACTGGACATGTAGGGGCTTTGCAGGCAGGCCATGGAAATGGGCTCCAGAGCCTGGAACAGCAGGCTGAGGAGCAGCCTTGACAGCCAGACTGCTTGTGTTGAGCTCCCAAATGCCTGTGTTTGTAACCCAGCCCAGGGCTGAGCTGGGGAAACAGGCAGCGCGGGCAGGACCTCCTCCTGCATTCAGGGAAATCAGGGCATCTGGAGGTTTCAGATAACTTCAGTGTTCTTTGAATGAGATCACGGCTGGAAAGCTAATAATAATCTGCTGCTGATTATTTGCACTTTCAAGATTATACTGTAAACAATCTAGTTGAATTTATAAATTTCCTTTGCCAAAACACAGAAGAGAAATAAGACTATCTATGAAGGAAGGATGGAGGTAGAAAAGTTGGTTTTTTTCTTTTTGTTTAAGACATTTTTAGATTCAGAAGCTGGTTCTAAAGCAAGACGGCTGATATTTACGGAATCCTGCAATTTTGTTTGCTCATCTCATGATGGCTGAGCAGTGTTAAGTTTTGCATCTGTGGAAATCCTCAGAAGCAACTGAGCTATGGAAGGACAGCTCATGTGCTCTGTTTTCAAGGGAGCCAAATATTAGGAATGCTGAGTGTAGGCACTGACTTTGTGCCTGTGAGACAGGTAAGCAGCTCTCTGCAGCACTGCGGGATCCCTTAGCCATTTATAGGCCTTTGCTATGTTTCTGGCCTTGTAACGCTGGAGGATTGTTAAAAAGAATTACTCCCTGTAGTGTTTTACATCACACCTGGTGGGACGTGTCATAGAGTAGCAATGGCATTTGGAGTCTTCAGCTGAACAGGTGTGGCATTGCAGCTTTTACAGCATTCTCAGAATCCAGGGTTTTCAGTAATGCCAAACTTATCCATGTTCCTTTTGGAGAGATCAGGGTGAATACTGTAAACAAAAAGAGTCAGACAAGCCCATGAGTGATCTTTGTGTAACGATGCAGAGCTGCCTGGCTGCAGTGAAGAATCTCAACTCTTGTGGCATGAATTTGCATCCAGCACTCAAGAGCTGTCCGCTGGCCGGCCGAGAAACACAACATAGAATCCCTTTGTGTTTCCCTTGGTCTTCGGGAGGGGAGTATTTCCATGACAGAGTGGCACACAGGCTGTTACAATGGCGTTTTCTTTTCTCCTCAGCAGTTAGGGTTTTGTATGTTTCTGGTCGCTGTGGTTCAGCACAGTGAGTCCCTCCTCTGGTCTGAGCAGGGGCAGCTGAAACCCCGAACCCAGAGACTGCTCAGCTTCTCTCCAGCACATAATGAGAGGAGATACTTTAAGACAAAAGGGATGTAACCCAGCACAAGGAATGCAAAGGGGTGATGAAGAAGTTTTCAGCAGAGTATTTCCTAAAGAGCTTGTAGAGCATGAAAAACAAAAAGAGAAATGGAATGAAAGCAAGCAAGTGTATAAATCACTTTTTAGAAAGGATTCTTACAGGCTGATGCCCTGAGATTTTTTCTGAATTGTGGAAGTGATGGCAAATGTGAGAACTTTGCTTCTCTAAAGGCCTTTTTCCAATCCCCAACTGGAGCAAAAAAGTCAGGCTCAGATTTTTCACAATTCTGCTTAAAATAATTTTTGGACATATAAGCAAAATGCTTAAACTCTGATCCTGAACTGGCACATTTCCTTCCATTGTACATTTAATGTAGATTTTATTAGAAGAATATGTTTTGACCTCTTTAATTTGCTTCCATAGAATGCTTTGAAAATGAGAAACTTGCTTTTAGCCAACTGTTACAATACACTTCCCTTAAATGAACAGAACTAAAGGAAAACCATCACAAACCTCCTGTTCTGCTTAGGTACAGAGACAAATGTGCTGTGTGAAGTTTCTGTGGAAATTCACAAAATTAATGGATATTGTACCTGCCTGAAAGATGCTGAGCTTGAAGCTTGTTATCTTTGTATTTGTGCTCTTTTTTCAAGTGTTGACTAAAATCTTTCCAGGCTGCTGTATGATGCCAAATAACTGTTGCAGAACTGTCTGGTGTATGGCCAATTGCTGCTTATCAGTCTCCTCTATATTTTTCCTCATACAACTATTACTGGGTCAGCAGCTATACTTTCCTCTATGTTCTAAGTGAGCACAACATGGTTTAAGTGAAAGTCAGTCACAAGAAAAAATGTTCTTTTTTGGGGGTTTGGCCTCGGTTCAGGTGCCTTGCACTCTAAATCCTGTATTTGTATTTAACTAAGGATAGAAACTCCACATGGTTGCTACGGGCAAATGTGAACCAGTAAGAGAGAGCCCCAAGGAGATTTTGGGAAAAACAAAATGTGAGCAGTGAGCCATGGCAGCTTTCTCGCTCAGTGTCTGTGAAAAGAGAAATGTGACCCCCAGTCCTTGCCAAAATAGCTCAATTCTTTCTAGCAGAAACCCAATAATTGGGAGCATTTCAGAGAATACAGTTTCTTAGCTGAGATTTCCCAGGGTGCAGAGACAGAACATCTTCAACTTCAAGACCTGCAACCTGCTCCTACAGAGATTTAACGCTTTTCTGTGTTAACCTCTTCCCCAAAGGCCCAGCCCAGCAGCAGTCTGGGGAACTGTGTGTGCCGGGGAGGAGGGGATGGTGGAACTCTTGAAGTGCTCGAATAATTGACTCAAACAAGCAGAGGATTTGATTTTGTTGTGTTTTGTTTCCTTCCCTTGGTCTGCTAATAAGCCTGAGAAAAAGCTGCTAATCTGTCTCATTTCCCAGCCAGTACCTGAGGGAATGGTAGAGACTGGAGGTTTGTGCTTGTATTTTATTGAGGCTACAGAAATAGAAATGTGTAAGACCAAAGGGAGCTGGTTGGGAAGGCAAGGGGAAGAACAATGGGAAAAACTGTTTGGGATAAGGGACGGCATCCTGGGCAGTAAAATGCTCCACTGAAGGAGCTTGGTTCCTTCTGAGATCTCTCCGTTCTGTCCTAGGGAGTGTTCAGGCCTCATCCAAGGTGTTCCCCTTGGAGCTCACTGCCTGTGAAACCTCAGGGTGCTCAGGATCTGGCAGAAAAAGGCTTGCAATGAGGAAGGGGAAGTGCAGGGGACCTACAATTAGTCATTCTCTTCCTGACCTTACTGAAGGAAATGTCTGGCTTTATATTGTCTGCTGTAAACTCTCCTTTATTTAGGCTGTAAGTTTACACATGCACAGCTTGTTGGTGTCTTTTTTTCCACTTCCTGCACCATCAGTCAAATATACCTGAGAGTTCTTTCAGAGATGTATGAGAATGATTAGTGCCATCGTAAAAATTATGGAGGATATTCTCTTTAAAGGCACTTTAGGTGCCTGTGTGATATTCTTCACAGCAGGGTAAATCCATCAGCCTGCTCAATGGCCATGCACCAACTCCACGAGGGATGGGAAACCTGAACAAGTCTGTAGGGCAGTTTGGAGTAACAATATCCTTCAGGAGAGGCATGGGGCAAGAGGAGGTTGCTGTGCTCCTTGTGGAAACAGCCAAGCCTGATGAAGTGTGGCTGAGGTGAAGAAGCTCCATGGCTGCTAGAGAGCTGTGAGCTGAGAGGAGCAGAGCTGCAGATCTGATGTGGCAGCAGCAGGGCTGTGCTCAGCAAATGGCAAGTAAAGTTCTTAGTCTTGCAGAATGCTCTCAGTCATTCTGTTACACTTGTGTGTCCTCGGCTTGCAAAGGAAGGGGGAGGGCTTTCATTTTTAGTGTTCAGTGGGTGTGAAATCTCTGATCTTTAAGCAGAGGGCTGTTCCTGTAGTTGCATTAGGCTTGGATGCCTTGCTGGGATGAAATCTTTGAAGAGACTCATGTTATGAGGCTGAGGGAACTACTTGATTGTGCAGTTTCATCTTCCCACTCTTAGCTGGGAAGGCCTCAACTGAGTGTTTACAGCCTCAGTCGCTGGGATTGTGAAAAAGAGAGGAGGGGAGAAGAAAAGGAGTGGTATGTGGCCTCCAAGTGACCCAGAAATGATGCTGTCTGCATCATCTGACAAAGCAGAAATCACATACTGTAGTGTTTGGGCAGTGGCTATTGTGTCAGCCTCAGGCATGACTGAGGGTTCAAAGGAAAATCCATCCATCTGGTGTCCCATCACTCCCAACCCCTCTGCCTCTCCGTGCCTGTATTTACCAGTTTATCCTAAGGCTTCTCCCCCTCCAGCACACCTTGCCTGCATGCTTTCCTGCTGCCTTGTGCTGGGTCCTGTTTTGCAGGCTTTGTTTAGCAATGCATTGAGAAACTATTTCCTTTTCTATTACAAGCAAGCCCAAAGTCCCTCAGCAGCACAGCTGGGTCCTGCAGGAGCAGCAGGGCACCCAAGGGAGCAAAACTCTGGCTACCGTTTCAGCACAGCTAAAAAACCAGTAACCAGGCCTCACATTCTGGACAGGTGTCCTGCTCACTGCTATGCTTCTTGCTGAGTGAGTCAGCAAGGGTTCAAGCAGAGAATGTGAATTCCACAGGCTGCAGGTCAGAGTCTGACATTTAAGTGAGCTCCTTTTCTCAGATGCTACCTCAAATAAGCCAATGACTTTGCTGCCAGATAGTTCTCTGCAATATTTTGTCTGATACCTATTTTACCATGCACGGATGGTGAAAATACAGGTCACAATATCATCCTTTAGTAGCTTCAGTTCTGTTGATTTTGAGGGCAAAGCCATGTGGGTGACAAATGGAGTGACCTAATTTTTTAGGATACAACTAATTCCTTGAAATGAAATGTGTTTTGCTTTTCTTCTTACTTTGGATTGTGAATTTTGCTCCTGTGAAGATCCAGTGTTTGCCTTGGAAAGAGGTGTTTGAATTCCATGCTGATCTCAAGGTAGTTTAGAAGTTTGTGAGACTGTGAGACTCTCCAGCTGAATCCTGCATTATATTACTGTTCCTAATGGAAGCACAGATGGGAAGGATGGTTTCCTGTGTGGCTGAACGAAGTGTTCTATGAACAGGTTTGGATCAGATTTCACTGCAAATTGAGCATATGTCATGTGAAAAGGGTACAGACCCACTCTCTCAGTTTAACCAAGCAGATTTAGTTCTAAACGAGTCAAAACCAGGCAGTGGTTCAATTCTCCCTATGCTAGAAAGGGAGCACTTCAGGCTGTTGCCAGGTATCTTTATACCTACAGGCACAAGGAGCAAGTTCTCTGAACACAGCGGGAAATGAGAATTTCTGAGGCTGCAGTTGGTGCTCAGTGATGCTGTGATGAGATGCTGATAACAATCCAGATAGCCGGGGGCATTCAGATGAGTCAGCTGCTGGGAGCTTGAGTTGACAAAGGAGCAGCTCAGTGCTCTGTGGGGCAGAGCTGCAGACACGGCTGAGTTGTTGTCAGTTGAAGGGCCCTGCAGACCCTCACACTAGAGCAGAACTGGTTTGGATGGTTGGCTGCATAGAACGGAGAGGTCTGTCCTGTGCCTATAGATCCCGGGCAGAGCTGAGCCTAGAGCTGTGTCCTGTCATCCCCCACCTACCTGCTCCTGCCTCTGGACGCACCTGGAAAACCTCAGCACTATTTCTGTGCAATGATTCCCTGGCCTTACTCTGGTTCCCTCCAGTTGGACATTCGTCCTGGTGTATTCCTTGGAGACTCCTTGGCCCCAGGCCAGTGTTCAGGCTCAACAGCACTCTGATCACACCTGAGATTGCCTTGATTCCTGCTTTCCAGGGAAGGTTCTGCTCAGGACATGCTCAACATTGCTCCATTTCAGTCCCAGACGGAGAACCCAGCCAGCACTTCCACCACTTCAGTGTTTGCTATTTCCACCAGTTTGGCATTCCCACCCGGTCACTGCGGGATCTGGGGGACTTGTTAGCTCTGTTGTGCTCCTTTCTCCAAAGCCCACAAGGGCAGGGCTGCTTTTGAGGCCGTTTCTGAGATGGACCCTGAGGCAGAGCAGGCACTGACCCTGTATTTGGAGTGGCCACGGTGGGTGCCTCGCACAGGGAGGGGTTGGTTCCTTGCGTGGGCACCTGCACAGGACCTTTCTGAGCTCTCCAGGGCCCAGGCTCTGCCCCAGTTCTCAGTGTGCTGTATAACAGTGATATCCTGGGTCTTTCCCTTGCATGGATCAACCCCACTCCACCCTTTTTTCACTTTAAACTGTATGACTTTGAGAAAGTGCCCTGAAGTACACTCACATGCTGCTGCTCTCCCAATGGCTGGTGAGATCTTTATCAATTTCTCACATGGTTGCTGAGCATGAGTTCAGAGACAAATTTGGCAAGTCCAATTCTGACCTTTTTATGTTCTCTTCAGTGCTCAGGTGGCCTAAGAGGTTTTTTTGGTCTGACATCAGGCTTGTGTATATAATGGCACTGAGGAAAATAGGTGAGAGTCAGCTGAACGTGTGAAGTGAATTCACTTTCACTGGATGCCTTCAGATGACTCATCTGACTTTCCCCAGTGGCCCGTGCAGATAAACTCCAGTTCAGAAGTTTTGTCTTCTGTTTCAGGACACAGAAATGCAGAACCTCCCTCAGGCTTTGGTCCTGCTGCACCAGGAGCTGCTGGGGTGCTTCAGAGAGTGCTCCCTGCCCTCTGGGCTGGTTCTTGGCAGGAGGTTAATAGAGGAGTTCCTTCCTGATTAAGTCCTGTCTGAGGCAAGATAGATAATTTGCATTTCTCTTAACCACATGCAGGAGCTGGGCCATACATTGATCTGATCCTTTTAAAGCCTCAGCCACCAGCTGGGTAAATTGCAGGGCAGGACTGTGGTTGTAGCCTTGGAAGTTTTGGTGTAAGCTCATATTTATTGTCTCCTCCAATGCTGCCAGGCTCCCTGAGACTACATCTCTGGGCACAGGAGCAATAGGATCTGCTTTTGACCATGTGGTTGATTTGTTGATTAAATCATGACAGTTGTTTGTTTTGGGTATTGCAAAACTCCTCTTCTAAACATTGCATATGTTTCAAGTCAACAAGAAAAGTTGCAGGCTTCACTGAGCAGATTATAAGTTTTGTGGAAGTGTGAAAACATGGCATTTGGTTGTGAAATGTATGATTGAACCGAACTTGGTCTCCAACTGTTGATATTCAGAAGAAATCTTGGCTGGCACTTTGCTATAGTAGAGTTCCTCTGCCTGTCCCCAAGTTGTTTAATTTATAATTACCATTCTGTGCCTTGGTTTCTCTTTTTTTTTTTTTTTTTTTTTTTTTTCCTCCTTTTTTTGGGGGGGCAAATTGAAAATTATTATTTTTGCTGCATTTATAGGTTATTTCAAGATATGTGGATTAAAAGCATGAGACTATGCCATAGAAGGCTTCAGAAAAATGCAGGCTCTTCTAGCCTTTGCTCCTTTTTCCCTGTTTATTTGAATCAAGTGGATTGAATTCAGACTGGGTTTTGACTAAGTGCAGAAGCTGCAATAGGTTTAATGCCTTTTAGTGACTCTGGAACAAGATGCCACTTTTCTAAACATGAATAAAACAGAACTGACAAGAAGCTGGGGGAGAGTTGACTCCCAGATGCATGAAACTTGATTTCTCTGGTTAGACACTGTAACTATTAACATTCTCTGACAAATGAAGTTAGAATGGGATTTCTGATCAGTTAACCAGAGGTCAGAAATACTTGTACTGCAGTTTGACTAGAGAATTCTTCCAGCTCTTCCTCATACTACCTGCTGAATTCTGCACCCTGATGTCAGTGATCTGGTTTTACAGATGCTTTCCTGTGCCTTGTCTGCAGAAGTGCAGCTGAAAAACTTGTAGGCATTTGCTTTTTGTTTATTGTCCTCTGAAGTCCCAACTGTTGGCTTGAGGTCATGGATATGGGCAGACTTCTATCTCAAGAGATGTGCTGTTTATTTTGTAAAAATAAATAAGAAAGTACATGCTTGGCAGTTTTCTCCTAAACTTCTTGGACCTGCGTCTCATCTGTGCTGTAAAGGGATCTTTTAAAGGCGCTGTAAGGAGATGAACATGCATCCAGGAGCAGCTGGCAGCATGTGCCCTTCTCAGAGCAATGAGAACTGGTGTCCTGGCCATCTGCTGCACCAGGCAGAGCAGCCAGGCTCTGCCCTGGAGTCAGTGATTTCCTCCAGCTGCTCTGTATCCTGTCTCTGTTCTTGTCCTTTCCCATCTCTGTGGGTTCAAGGCAGTTGGAGTATTGCTGCTTCTGGTGTGGGGTTTGCCATTTGTGATGAGTAGGACGTGCCATTTAGCAAGCAGGCAGTGGGTAGCTACTATTGGCTTTATCTCAGTCTAGTTTGTGGTTGGAGACCTGTGTGCTGGTTGTGGGTTTTTATGTGCGTCACTGAACCCAGAATTTTTATTATATTCTCAGAAAAGGGTTTTGCAACACTTCAGCTATTAAAGCCAAACCATGCAGTTTAGTTAGAAGTCTGGGCAGGAAACAACAAAATGAAATTCATCCTAGGGGAGAAACGTGTATGTAGGCTGGGAAGAGAATGCAAATACACTATTTATGGGACTAGGGGAAAACAGAATTGGACTTGAGGAGTAAATGCGAAGGAGTTATCCAGGAAAAACCAGCCTTGGCCCTCTGAGACACTTAGACCTGTGCTGCCAGACTGTTTGTCCATTTTAGAGAATTTGTTATATCCCAACAAAGAAGCAAAGTTTGACATTGAAATCCGTGCTGCACAGAGTCCCTGCCAGCAGTGTCCTTTAGGAGTTTATGCTATGGATGGCACTTGGGAAGGGGAAGTTCTTGAACCAGTATTTTTTTAAGCAGTACCAAACCAGCTGAAGCCGGCACCTGCTCCAGGGAGTTCCTGCAGGACAGGCAGGCAGAGCTACGTGCAGGGAGAAGGGGAAGGATGAGGGCATTTGCTCCTGATCAGACAGATCGGGTCAGTGGCAGAGCCAGGAGTGCAGCCCAGCTGAATTTTCTCACTCATGTGATGCTTCTGGTGTTACACTGAAGTTGGCCAGAGAACTTCTGTGAGGAGTGAAAAGCAGTGGCTGTACCTCAGCAATATCCTGCCTCGAGCAGCGTGCTGTCCTCGTGACGCTGCACGCTGGAATTGGATAATGTGGGGCATGCACTTTCTGTATGGTTTTTTTAATATAATTTGTGATTTTTCATTTATAAATAGATGTTAAGTCCTTCTTGCCTTCCACTGTGCTTTCTGGAACAGAATCAGACACCTCCATTTCCTGCAGCTCCCTGCTTTATTCTGAATCATGTGCTACTTTTAGGGCATTTGCCTGTAATTAGTGTTCCATAAAACTAATTGTGGAGCTCCGGCTTTACAGAGTATGCTGATAGCTCATCATTCTTCCAGGAAAAATAAATCTTGCCTGATGGGAGATCCTACACTGAACTAACAGATTACAGTCAGACTGCAGAGCCAAGCTGCTGCTTTACACACAGGCCCATCAGGGCTGGCTGTACCAGTTCCAAAATCACTGTGCAATCTTACCTCTGTCCCTAAGTGCTCTGTAACCCTGAGGCGTGCCCAGGAATGGGGATGGGTGAGGTGAGCCAGGGGCAGCAGCAGGAACATCCCGCAGCGCTCTGGGAATTCCACAAACACGCGCTGAGCTGTTTGCCTGGGGCTGGGTGTTGGGGTTGCAGTTTGTATATCAGAACACATCGTCACTGACGCTTCCCTCGAGTGGCCTGTGGAAAAAGACAAGGCTTGGTGATTTCTGTCTTCCTTCTCTTTTCCATGACATAGCTATTGCACAGAGAAGCTGTTTTTCATTTGTGTAGGCTGATTTTTGGCATGCTGGGGGCTGTTGAGTCTACAAACTTCCTGCAGCCTCCTCCTTCTGTCTTTCCTGAGGGGCCCTTGCCCATCTACTCATCCCAGCCTGCCCAGTGTCAGTGTCCATAGAGGGGAAAAGTACCCTGAGAAGAAAGAACGTTCAAACCAAGCCCTGAGCAGGAAAATACTTGGAACAGCATCTCCAGGCTCTTTTCTGCCATGGGTGTGAGGAGCACTCTGTGGACAGGCTGTTGTGGAAAATGACGTGTGACAGTGAGAAAGCAGAAGGTCAGGACTGAGGCAGCTGGTGACACGTGTGCCAGAGGCTGCAGAGCCGGGGGAGCTCAGGGCAGGGCACAGCCGAGGGGCTGGTGTGGACAGAGGGCAGCCAGGAGCAGGTTTGGGTCCCAGTACAGCCAGCAGCAGCGTGTGCCCATCACACAGTGCCCAGCACATGGCACACACGGCTGGCACGGAGCAGCAACACGGCAGCATGGCAGCCACTGGGGCCCAGGCACTGCTGCGCCCAGGGCCAGTCCCTCTCGAGGCCAGCCCTGCCCTGCTCTGCAGAGTGGGGTCTGGCCAGAGGAAGCAAAGGGTGGAAAAAAGGAAGTGCTGTCAGCCCCTTTATATAAAAAGAGGTACTGAGAACAAGTGATTGGGATTTCCAGTTCCTTGTAGCTCTGGCGCTCCAAAGCCAGAGTGTTGGGCAGTTGTGAAAAGGCTCCTCTGGTTTCAGCAGGGTGGTCAGAGTGTGAATGCAAAGGGATGGCTGAGTTTCTAGGACATGCCAGTCCTGGACTGCCTCTCCTGGGAATGGCAGTGCTTTGCATTGCTCTGGGCATTGCAGGGATTGGAATAACTTTGGTATTCACACACTTTTTGATAAATCTTAAACTGCATGGCACTGCTGTAGGAATTCAGTGTGTGGGCAGAGACAAACTTGTTATACCTGCTAGTTGTAAGGAATAGATTGCTCATAAAACATACTAACCTCAACTAACTTCATAGGAAAGGACTTAAACTGTAAGAGGAGACACATTATAATGGTCAAAGAATCCATGTTTGTTTTTTTCCTTTATATTTTCAGTCTGATCTTGTCACAGATGCTAAAATTTGTTGACTAAGAACATGTTTCGGTTTATAAATCATGGATCAACTAACTTGCTTTGAGGCATTGTTTTGATAGGAAGGTTTTGAAGCTTAAGCCTGCCCCATGGGAATGTGTGACACAGTGAGCAATCTTTGGAGAGTATTTTCTTTTTGATAAGCAAACATAAGGCACAAATAATACTCCTTTTTGCTGTTTTATTCTTCTGTGCCTAAAGTAAAGAATTCTGTGTAGTGAATTTGCTAAGAGATGGTCAGGTGATAAAAGCTTTGGAATAACACTTTAGAATAGAAAATGTACAGTGATCATCTAGTCCAACTGCCTGAATTTTTGTTCTCTTAATTAGCTGCTTTTAATGTTGATTTTGTAATAGAAATGCCCATCAGACAACAGGCCTCAGAGTCTTTATTCCTGCCTCAGTAACCTTATAGCCCAAATGAAGAGCAGATGTAAGAGATTCAACAAATGTACAGGATCAACAGATGAGCAGGCAGAAGTCCTGCAGGCTGGACTAGTGGTGCCCACAGCATCCCAGATGAGGCTGCATGTACATGTGCAGTGCCTGCAAACTGACTGTAATTATTGTTTCACATAGTTTGGATCCCTTCCATATTTTGGCATGACACCCAGCCTCTGCACAGAACTGCTGTTGATGGGGGTTTAAGGCAGAGTCCTGCAGGGAAGGGCCCTGCAAAGTCCTGCCTTCTGCTGAAATGCTGTAGAGCAAAGATGCTCAGTGTGAGGGAAATGCACTGCATGGATTTCTGTGAGAGCTCATAGGAGGATGTCACTTCTATGTCATGAGAGAGCCCCGCTCACAAACCAGCATGCCCTGTGTACAAACACAGCCTGGGAAGGGTCAGCACAGCCCAAGGAACCTCACAGTTTGCTTTCTGGGTGCTGCAGGTGAAGCTGATTGACTACATCCACCGGCAGCGGCAGTGCAAGCTGAGCGTGCCCCTGAGCGACCGGACCGCGGAGCTCAACAGCTACCCCCGCTTCAACGACTGGCTGGACATCGTCAACGTGAGGAAGGAGGTGGTGCAGGTAAGGACGGGACACAGGCCTCACACACAACCCTCCTGCCCCTTCAGCACCTTCCCAGCTGCCTGCTGGGTCTGAGAGCCACAGCAGAACTCAACACTTACTACCTTTTAGATATTCATGGTGCTGTGCCGCACTGTGTTCTGTGTCCAGCATTAGCCAAAAGAGGACCATTGTTTCAATCTCACACACACGCAGGTAGAGCTCAGTCCACTGACAGCTAAACAAGGCAGAAAATGCTTTTTCTGGTTTTTTCCCATTTTTGCCTCTGCAGGCAATGTCTCAGTGTTCTCATTCAGTTTCCTTTGATCATTAAAGAACCAAAAATTTTCTTGAACCTCAGCAGGAATCTGCCTGGGTGAAAGATTCCACAAATTTCCATGGAAGTTATTCCAGCTTGATTCTGATGTAACTAAGTGGTCTCTGGTGAAACAGGATGGCTTCAGGTCCAAGTTATTCCTTTTATTTCCTGCTGTTCATTTTGAATGTGATGCTGGTGTTGCCTTCCAGCCCAGCAAGATTTTGGGTCGCACAGCCAAAGGTGCAGCAGTGACAATAAGAGGACAAAACCAGCCTGTTGCTCTGGCCAAACTGCCAGGCTCCCAGCTTGTATTGGTTTCTAAGGTTACTGGAATTGCCTGAGTCTAAAAGAATGTCTTTGTAGCTCTTTTATAAATCCTTTGTGATGCTTACAGAACAGGGGGCAGGGAAGAGGTGAAGAAAAGGGGGGAGGGAGGTGGACAGTTCAAATCTGCCACATCCTGTTAATTCAGGGAGCAGGAAGGGTTGATACTGCCCTTCCTCATGTGTGGTCACTAGAAGGGGTGAAAAAATTCGGGTTTGCTCTAAGGCAGAAAGAATTTTCCAGCTCTTTATTATTTTGATTCGTGCTCTCTTGCTGCCCCCTCCCAAGCAGTGTCCAATTAAATCAACTCTGTTCCTTCTGTTCTCTAGACAGAACTGTAAGAAGTGTACAAAGCACTGAAATTCCTCTGGGATTCCAGATGTATGGTTATTTTTTAAGGGCTCTGTGTCCATTTCATGCAGCTGGAGACAGCTTCTGTAGCACCTGTATTAGCTGGATGGCAGAACTGCAACACCCTGTGGGTCATTAAAATAATTTCCGAGTAGGCATGCTGGAGCAGGCTGTGAGCTGGGGGGAGTGGAAATAGCTGGGCTAATAAACTAAGTGCTCTGCTTTTGCAGTGGTTTTTGGTTTTTTTCTTGGTCCTGTTATTTCACTGCTCAGAAAATAGCAATGCAGCCACTGTTGATGTTTGACACTGACATCAGCACAGTGCAGAGAGCTGTCTGGGATGAGTTACCTTCCAGAAATGTCTCAGGTATCATGGGATCATTCCTGCAGTTGTTTAGATTTCATACAGCACGTTGAACTGCATTTCAGCTGAAAGCTTTCAAAATGGAAATCACTGACAGAAGGAGCTTTAATAGGTTAGTTATTACAAAATCTGGAGTATTTTGCCTCTTTGTGCACACTGCCTGTGGCAGGACTGGGGGGAGCCTTTGCAGACAGGGCTGAGCAGGTCACACTGTGAAAATGGGGACCCTTGAGTGGTTTTGGCTCTGTGCCAGGTGTACAAGGTACACTGGGAACAGCTTCCCATCCCTCAGATACTGTTAGCTCACTGGAAAATGGAAATAGCCATGCTGGCTTTCCTTCTTAAGGCTTCCAAAAAAGGGTGCAGAGAGAAGGAAAACTGCACAAGTGTCACGGTGTGTTTGTGTGGCACATTGTGCTCTCTTCTTGTGCCTTCTAGGCTCTGAAGCTGGTTGGAGAGGTTGCCAAGTACCTGTGCAGTCTCAGAAGAGCTGCTGCAGAGCCCTGCCCTGGGCACCTCTGAGAGCTGAACAGAACAGCAGGTCTGCCACAGGGGGATGTGCAGTAGAGGGCTCTCCCTGCCCGCTGCTTGTCAGAGACAAATCAGGAGAAAGGCCTGAGTTCGTGAGGTTTTTACTTTTTTAAATGGTTCTGATTCCCTTTGCATTCCTAGTGCTACTGGAGGGAGTATTTTCAAGACTCTGCTAATCTGTGAAATAACGTCGTTGAAAAGCAGCCTAATTGCAGGAGTTCTTTTGCTCGGTGGTGAGAGGAACAATGCTCTGTTTCTCTCTCTCCCCTCCCCTTGCTCCCCCCTGTCCTCTCCCAAATAAAGCTGCCATGCAGGGAAGCACAGAAGCTCCCAGGCTCTCCTGTCAGAAATAGAGCAGCAGCTCCAATTTAGAATATCTGCTGACTCTACTCCTGAGTGAAGACTATTTTTGCTCAGTGACTTGCTCTAGACATTGTGAAGCTCGAAAGCTCTGGTGATTATAATTGTTGGGCTCCTTTATTTCTTTGAAAACCTATATTTAAAACAAGAATAATGACTGCTTGTAAAATCCTTTAGTTCTGGAAGAGATTATAGCCATAACAATGCACTGTTTATGGCGTTGGGCAACAGCTAAAGCTGCCGAGAGCACGGACAGCAGCGAGCCAGTGACGCTGCGCCGAGTGCGAGGGCTGGGCTGTGCCGACCTCGCGGGCCTGCAGGTAGGTGGGCAGTGCCAGCCCCTGGGCTGGGATCCTCTTTGCTCTCTGGGAATGCACAATTCTGAGGGGTAAGGAAACTTGGAACCCCCACCCCAACCTGCACTATTTCTCTGGCTTTGTTATTCTTCCTCTAATCAGCTGCCAGACAGATTATCGTAGAAAGTGGTAGCAGGCTCTGCTTTGGAGCTGGGCTAATGCTGTGCTGTAACTTGCTTTTTAAGTATTTTTCTAGGAAAAGCTGGAGTTTTTGCTTAGGAGTTCTAGAAACTGATTAGTTCTAGAGATTGATTAATTATAGAGACTGATTGTATGTGTAGTTTAATACCAAAAATGATGTATAAATGCTTAAATATGGTGTATTGAAAATGAGAAAAGAGGTACTTGAACTGAGACCTAGAAAAGACAGGACAAGGAACCTTACAGACAGAAGGCATGTTTCTGCTATGTAGTCATCTCAAGTGGGTAAAAGTTGCTCTGAAAATGGTCCTAGAAAAATACATTAATCTGGATTGTCCTGCTTGCCTTGGGAGTTGGAGTCAGGAATTAGGAGGGGAGTGGGAGAGAAGGAGGATGAGAGGAGAGCACTGTCCCCATTCTTAGGCTGATGGAAGAAGTCTCTTGCAGAGCTATTTACTGGATTCTGAGCTTGGAGCATGTGTGCCAAATAAAAGAGACTAAAAAAAAATTCTGTTGGCTTATTTTCTTCAGCACAGAAAGCAATTTTCTCTGCCTTTATCAACATGCTTCACAGAAACGTAACTATTGTATTTGTTCCCACATGTAACTTGTCACTATCTTAAAAAGTAACTTAAGAACAGAGTCATCTTCTTATCATCCTCTGAAGCATGTCTTGGCCAGCTCTCTGGCTGTGGAGCAGGGGTGCCAGTCAGTCAAGCTTGGAAAGCTGTTTTTAGAGTGGGTAACAGTGATGCACAGGGAGGGGCACATCCTGCCCCGGTGTCTGCTGGCCATGAGCAGGGCTGTGGTTGGGGCTGCTTTGTGGCTGTTCCTTTTGGGAATAGATTTGAGTCCCAGTGTATACCCTTTAATGATACCTCCTGCCTGCCTGTGAAGCCCATCCCCAGTCAGCATTGATGCCAAAGACCTGCAGAGCTGAGCAAGGCGGGGGCAGTGCTGGGCCCACCAGGAGCAGAGCAGGCAGGGCTCAGGCCTTGGGCAGGAATTGTCTGCCAAGAGCCTCCTGCTGGCTCTGTGAAATGCCCCTGTTGAGGGTGGGGTTGCTGCTGAGAGCCTGTGGCAGAGGGTCCTGTTTGCACAGTGTGCTCCAGCTTGTAGCAGATCCACCGTTGGAGGAGTTGTGAGGCATTTTTGTGAGTGCATCCTTTGGATGGGGGATAGAAGAGGCTGATCTGCCTAAGCCTATCAGGTTTCCACAGCTGCATCCTCTCATCTGTCACCGTATCTGCATGAACAGGCCATGAGGACTGTGGCTGTTTGTTGGGGATTTCCATGGGTCTGGCAGCAGGAGCCCTGGCTGGACCGCCAGATAGCAGAGATCCTGGATGTGCTAATTGTGTGCATGCAAATTAACTCTGTCCTGCAGGCTTCCTTGAGCTAAAATTCCTTCGCTATGTTCCAGCTGAAGGTCCCTCCCCAGTGTAAACAGCTCTTGGAAAATAGTCTCTACCACTGCCAGGGCTCCCCTTCCCTGCCAAGGGATCCAGGTGCCCCTTGCAGCCTTGGGCACTGTGAACCCTTCATGGCTTGAGGTCAGCCTTAGAGATCTGCAACTGCTGCCACAGAAGAGTAGTGACAATAGCTCTCCGTCCCCCTAGAGCCAGCTGGACAGAATGCCATGAGCCTGTCAGCTCCTCTCCAGACTCTGCTGCAAGGCAGAACAGTGAGGAGGGTGATGTTAGGTGAAACCATGGCCTGTTTATGCTCAAAGCTTAATGCAAGCTGGAAATTTCAAGTGAGAGGCTTTCCAGAATGCCCATAAAATCTCCAGGAATTTAATAATACAACAATTTTTTAGTACCTTCATTGCTAGGCACCAGAAAAACCGTGCAAAATAACAACTAGCAGGCACAAGATGTTCTTAAGAGCATCTTTACATGCTTTGCTTAGAGCTGTCAGTGGGAATTTAAGCACCTTATGCAATGGGCTTTCTCTTCTAGCATCTGCTGCTTCATGGGAGGATGACTGGAAAGGGAATGTATCAATTTAAAAGGAGGCATTTGGGGCCTTGACAACTGTCCAGCTTTACAGGAAGAGCTGTGGCTACTGGGTCAAGGGGCAGGTCAGGCTGATTTTGCAGAGTGCCTGGAGCAGCATTAGCTACGTAGGCTTATCTGCAGGGTGGAATCTTTACCAAAAATAACCCCTCCGCTGTGTTAGATACCAGCATTTTTGCCATGTTTCAGGGATTTAAGTTGGACACCAGACAAGATTAAAGACTGGTGTGAACTCTTCACCCTGACTAATTGAGACTGACCCTTGGATGGCTCCTTGGATGCGCTGGTACTCAACTTTTCTCTCTTCAGACATGTACCATGAAGTGCAGTCTGTGTCTGATCACCAGGAGGGCTTTATGGAAAAGTCCTCTTACCTGTTGTAGGGAGGAATAATTTCCTGCTTTGGACTTTTTAGCATCCCTTCTGCTGAGCAGTGCATGGTTAGGCTTTAGATTTTGCTGGCAGTTATGAGGTGCTGAAGATTGAAAGCAGATTCTGTCTTCTCCTGGTTTTTTTCTCCTTTTTAAAATCTGACCTTATTAGTAGAATACTGTCTGAGTATCTTGCAGCTCTCCCTGTCAAGACAGGGTTTGCCCAGGGAGGTGGTATTGAGCTTGGCCCTAATGCAAGCCTTTAATCTTCATTTTTTTAAAGCTGATTTTTTTTAAGGCTCAGCACCCACTGAAGAAGCAGGTAACGAGAGGTGAGCTGGACTCAAATTTCTCACCCTCAGTGGTGAAGAGTGGGAGTAACCCCTTTGCAAGGGCCCAGAGCTGCACTGAGGGACTGCAGCCCCCCACGTGCCCCTGAGCAGGGGCCCTTTTTCCCCCACAGCAGCTGAGCCAGGGCAGCAGCAGAACCTCTTCAAGAGCCACCCTGAACTAGTGACCCTCCTCACTGCCTGGGGGGTGACACACAGCAAAGGCAGAGCAATCTTACAGGGATCAGGTTGACCAGTTTTATATTAAGCCACCACATATGTGCAGCACATGAGTGGCTGTTTAAAGAAAGCCTCTTACTTCCCCTCCCTCTCCCTCTCTGAAGGCTTATTTCTTTTGTCGCGTGTCATGGGGGCTGGCAGCAGGTTCAGAAAGTCTGAGCTCTCCCAGCTCAAGGTCATTGGGGTTGTTTAAATATAATCTCCTTTTCTGTACTTTCTACTTTCCTACAACTTGCTATTCTGTCTTTCTAAAGCTATTGAGCAAAAGAGGAGCTTGGGCTTTGTGTATGGGTGCAGGTGCCTTGGGCGGGGGTTGCAGAGCTGGGCCTCGTGGGGACCATCACAGACCCGTCAGCTCTGGGTAGAGACTGTGCCCCCAAAAGGGATGAGGCAAAGGAAGAATGCCCTGACACTTCAAAGATCTCAGTAGCTTGGTATCTTTAAAAAATTGTTTTCTCTGCAACCAGGAAGGCTTGAATGCTTGATCTAACTTGAAGCTTGGTTCCTGCCACAGAACAGGCACTGGAAAAACCAGATCCCCAGCAGTGCTGCCCCTGTGCCACCACAGGTGGGCCTGCATTCCAGCTGCTGCTGGCTGTGGTGGGGAAGCTCTGCTCTCCCAAGGAAACCTTGGTTTCTTCCACTTCACCAGTTGACTTAGTAAAAACTCTGATAAGTTCCTGGTTACATGTGTGCATGAAAGCTTGGGAAGTGAGGGGATCCTGGGTGATGAAACTGGGGAGCTCCTGCCTACAACAAGGGCACACAGTCTGTGGTATTTTCTTAGGGGGGAATGGTGAGGGTGAGGAAATGTTTCAAGATAATTCAAAAATTACATCGCTGTAATCCCACTTACTCTGAGACTGTGTAACAGCATGAAATAGGATAAATGTTTTTGTAAGACATTGGCTTTCCCTTGTGCTTTGCTGAGGTAAAAAGCTGTCTCCATGTCCCACTAAACCTCGATCCCTGTTTGCCCTGTCCCTTTTAGAGTGCTGGTGTCCCCCGAGGCTGAGGGCTTGGTCCTGGCATGGCAGAACAAAGCTGCTTCTGTGAGCTGTCAGGGAGAGGAATTCAGAGGGTGCTGGGGAAAGGACTGGCTGTGAGAGAGACGTGGTACAGTTCTGGTGTTGCCAGCCCAGCTCAGCTGGGGCTCTGTGTGAACAAACTCTGCTGTCTTCATGCTGGGGTGTTGGAATTGTGGAAACCCATTCCAGGTCCAGCTCTGAGCATCTGGACCCCTGGCAGTTTTGTTCTTTGGAGTGTGATAGCAGTGCAGGAATCCCAGGAGGTAGATTTTGCACTGTCTTTGTTCTTTCTGCATTTTATCCAAGTCATTCAGGAATAAGCTTTTGGGGGTAATCTTATTCCTGTATCATGGTGGTGCAGATGTGCAGAAAAATGAGTAATACCCAGCATCAGCTGTGATGTCTGTGCTTTTGTTATTCTGCAAAGATTAATTACAGGAAAAAAAAAAGAAGATCTACCCAAACTTCATTGAATCTTGGCTCTGCTCTGGTCCTGCTTTGTGCTTAGTGCTCATTTAAATTCCTGGGCTCTGCTTGAGTCAGCTGTATTTTGTGTTTCATCCAGTTCAGGGCACATGACAGAAGATGCAGGATGTGTTTCTTAGACTTCTTCCCTTTCTCACTTTATTCTTTTTCTTTGCTCCATGCCACAGTTACTAAAATTGGAAACTCTTTGTGTTGCCACCTACAAAGCTCCAAAGGTTGGGGCTGTTGAACACTGTCACAGCTGAAAGTCCTGTGTCAGCTCTTGAAAGCAAGAGTCTGGGTTAAGAAAGATGCAGTTGTTAAAAGGACATTCAACACATTCACGTTTGCTTTAGAGATGGAAGTGGGCTTTAAGGACTAGAGGATTTCAAGGTTTTTGTTTCTCCAAGCAGTGAGACACACTTTTGAGTTTCCCCTTCAAATAAAAGTTCAAAATCTTTTATATAGCTTGATTCCAGGAGTTGAAACTTTAGAATAAAAGCCAAATATTGTGAAATTTGTGATCTCATTATGAGAATAGGCAATAGGGAACTTTACAGAGAAATTCCTGGGTATCTGGGCTAAGTATCCTGGTTTTGTTTATTAACCACAATTGCTGCAGACTTACACTGGAAACATGTAAATGGGGGAGGAGAGAGACACAGCTCAGTTCTGTGTCAGGAAATACCAAATCATTTTGTGCTTTCCAGGCTCTTGTATCTTTTGTGTCTGCCTGAGCTGTACCTTATCACTGTGGGGCTTTGGTGTATTAAGATGTAGAAGGAGTTCTGCACAGATATCTCGCCAGGCAGGATATGGGTAATGCTGGTTCTCTGATGAAGGAAAAACTGCTTGAGGAGGAGGCCACTATCTTTGTCAAAACATTTCTTTTTTGTTCAAATAAAGAAGTAATTTTCCTCACTGTTTCTGCTGTTCACTGCTGAAAAGCCAAACATCCTTATCTGACACTTTTCCAGGTTTTAGACCTGTTTTATTTCTGACTCTATTTTTAATGAAAAAGTTAAGTTTCATTAGTAGCTTTGCAAAAATTTACCCCAAGGACAGAAGAATATTTCGATCCTCTCTAATCCTAAGTGGAACAGCAGAGGATGACCAGTCCTGGAGGTGTGGAGCACACACACACCAGGCAGGGGGAGAGAGCAGCCAAAAGGAATAAACCACGAGTCAGCCCAGGCAGTGAGACAGTGCCACTGCTGAAAGCACACAACAGGTGACACTCATACACGCAGTAACAAAAATGGTCTCGTCTTGTTTTCCTGCAGAGAATACCAGAGGAGCTGACCCTGGATGCCTTACTAGAAATGAATGAGTCTAAGGTGAAGGAAACAATGAAGAGATGTGGAGCCAGAGATGAGGAGTGCTCCAGGCTCAACGGGGCCCTGAGCTGCCTGCGGAAGGTGACGGAGTCAGGTACAGACTGCCTTGTTCTGCTGTGGAATTGGTGTCCCAGCAGCCCAGCCCCATCTGCTGCCTTCTAGGCACTGCTTGGGGACATTCCATAGCCACTGTCAGGGTACAGCTCTGTGTGCACAAAGGGGCACTGATCAAACATATCTAGAGCTGTGACTTGAGTTTGGTTTTGACATCAAGTCAGATAAATAAATGCATGTAGAAATAGCCTCTCCTACTCAGTAAACGATATCCTTATTAACCCGTTCTGTTCAGAGTTGTGTCTAATGCTCCAGTTCATTCTCTGTGGGTCAGTACACATCCTTGTCTTAAATACAACCAAATTCCTTGTAGAAGGTGATGCCCTCCCCAAATATTGCCAACTCAGAGAGAAACCTTCCCCAAGCACTTCTAAAGGCACTGTAAAATCTGTCTGTACAAAAGCCTCTCCCAGCAGACTGGTACTCACATGCATCACATCTCTCTTTGTAGCAGCTATCAATCTGTCACCGAAAGGTGATGTTTCCTGTTAGTATTATGACAGTTCATCCATTTGCAAATCATAAAGATTAGTTAATGGAAAAAGTCAGCAAACAGCTCAGTTTCATATTTCCTTTTTTCTAATCTTTCTTGTCCCAGGCTGTCAAATATTTCCCATCCACACTGTTGTCAAACCAGCCATTGCTCAGGAATCATGGCATTCACCTCTTAGAAAGAAATGGCATTTTAAAAAATCCAGGTGTATGTCTCAAAAGCTCACATCAGGCCCTGTGCTGAGCTTTCCCAGCCTGGGGCCCTGCTGAGCCTCAGGGGAGATCGTTGTCAGGTGAAAGAGGCACCCACGGCCCTGCCCCGGCGCGCCTGGGAGCCCGGAGCAGCCCCCGGGCTCCGTGCGCCCGGTGCCCTCCGTGCCGGGCCGTCACTAACGCTGCTCCGTTGGACAGGAGGGGAGCTGAAGGATGATGTACCGATGGCCCTGCCCGAGCGCCGGGACAGCTCCTGCTCGCAGCCGGACCCCGCCTGGTCCCCGTGTGCCAAGGGCAGCCAGCCGCAGCCGCGCTCCGTGTCCACGGCCCCACCCTGCGAGCCCCCGGGCCACGGGCCCTTTCCCTCGGCAGAGACTCTGCTGGAGCCGTTCGTGGTGCCCGCGGCCGGGGGCAGGCCCAGGACTCCGCACAGCATCACCGTCACCCCCCCGGCCACGCCGCAGCCCAAGCGCCGGCACCGCCTGAAGCCGCCGCGGACGCCGCCTCCCCCCTGCCGCAAGGTGTTCCAGCTGCTGCCCAACTTCCCGACCCTCACCCGGAGCAAGTCCCACGAGTCTCAGCTGGGAAACAGGATAGACGAAGTTCCTCCAATAAAGTAAGTTCCCTCCCAGCCTGGAGCTGGGACTCTCCCCAGCAAAGGCTGCCCTATGTAGGCAGGAAAATATTGGAAATGCAGCAACCTCAGAGCCTGTGCAAAACCAGAGGTGTCAGTAAAGTTGACAGCACACGCTGCAGCCAGCAGTTCCTGCTCTAGCAAAGTGTGCACCTGTCGCAGGAATATCAGTGCCTAAAGAAATGTATCTTTTTTTCTTTCTAGGTTCGGTAAGATTCTTATGGGAGTGTCTGCAGTGCCTTGCTGAAAGAGAAGGACCTGTGCTTGTCGGCTCCCTGTTGGCCATCCTAGGCAGCCTCTAGAGGTTCTCCACAGGACATCCTGTCCCAGAGCATCTGTTAACTGAGCAGGAACTTGGCCTGCCACAGACCTGCAGGGTTTCACTTGGTCATTGCTGCACCTGGTATTTGATGACACAAGCAAGGCAAAGGAATACTGGGGTTTGGGAGTAGGTGCTTATCTGTGACCCCGGATAGCTGGTACTGATGCCTCTTGGTACAGGAAATTTCACATCTGACTATTTAGTGGCTTTGGATATGCATTGCCCAGTGTTTCTGCAATGAAGTTAGAGATAGATGCCTTTAGGAGCTCACTGGACTAATGATAAAAAAGACTGTGGTGCCATCTATGGTCAAGTGAGGAGACTGGCTCTGAGCCAGCCCTGCTGCTGTGCCGACACTTGCACGCTGGAGTTTGCCTCAGATGTGCAATATTTCTGTAGATTTAGTTCAGGAAATATGCCACAACCTGAGTATTTGAGAGTTTTCAGGAAGTTACGTCCTCTCACCCACTGGCATGCTGGATTGGCATTTGGAAGTCTCCATCTCCCTTTCTGCACTTAACAGCTAGTTAAGTGAGCTCACATGTATGTGTTAATCTTCTGGGTCATGCTGGCCCTGTCTAGAAAATTGAGATAATTTTCAGTGAAATGGAATATTCTGAAATCTACTGACCCTGCAGGAAAACTGGGTGATGGTATTTGTGGTAAACCAATTGGGAGTAAAGCAATTAGGAGTAAAGTCTGACTTTCCACTTTAAGAGTGGCTTACACCTGATCAGATAGACTTCTTTAATCCCTAAATGTAAAACATCATGATTTTTCCAATCCTGTGGAAATGAATGCAAGAGCAACTTCACAGGAGGCAAACCATTTTGAGCTGTGCTCCTGTGACACCTCATGGCTGGAGGTGCTGACCTGGGGCAGTGACTGCTCAGTTTCTTTGCAGAGTGGTGAGCACATGTGAGCCATGCTTCCCTAAGCCCTCCTCTTGTTCTCCACCAGAGCTCTCCCAGGGATCACCCCAGATGGTACGAAGAGACTTCGGCCTGGCTGTGACTCACAGGTGAGCAACCCAGGGACAGAGCCCAGCAGCCCAGGCAGGGACTCTGAGATGGGTTGGGTGTCTCAGTTGTCAAGTTCAACTACCTGCAAATGTTCATTTTCCCTTGGGCACCAGCTAACATCAGTTTTCCCTGCTGTTTCTCTGTTAGGTTCTCTACAAAGTCCTGGTTATCTCAGATTTGCCAAGTGTGCCAGAAAAGCATGATGTTCGGGGTGAAGTGTAAGTACTGCAGGTGAGCACACGGGGATGGTCTCCTTCAGAACAGCTGGGAACTGGGCTCACTACAGCCTGCAGTAACTCGTGTCTCTTGATGCGATGCACTTTTAGCAGTGCCATTATTTTTTCAGTCCTTCTGACCTGGCAAAGGGATGCTCTGGCACAACTCACGCTTTAATTGGCAGCCTGACACATGAATGAACCACATTTGTTTCCCTGCCACAGGCTTCCTACCTCATCCTGGGCAAATCCTGTAGTGGGAGCCGGATCCCTAAATAACAGCCAGGATGTTAACTTTGCTTCTCTCAGGCTTGTTAGTCCAAAGCACTGAGATTTTACTACTTCACTGTTGCTGGGTGAGAGTCAGTGAAAGTAACTCTATTAAAAATAAATCAGATGCTAAGATATGTGTGTGGCTTTCATTAGCCTAATGACACACATAATAGGATTCTCCATACAAATGCCTGCTGCTCTGGGGCTGAGCATTCCAGAACTCCTTCTGAGATTAGCATAAGAATTACAAATTAAGGGTAGGCTTCCTCTTTATGGAAAAGAACAAGTTGCTATTTAACATATAACGGTTATCTTTCAGATTAAAATGTCACAACAAATGTACTAAAGAGGCACCCGCTTGTAGAATATCCTTCCTTCCCAGTAAGTAATTTTCTACAAATTCTTAGCATTTTAATGTAACTGATGGTATGGCAAGAATAAAACGTCTCATTAAAGCTGTTTTCTCCCTTCTCCAACCTGTTTTTCAGTAACAAAAATAAGAAGAACAGAGTCTGTCCCATCTGATATCAACAATCCAGTAGACAGACCCACAGAACCCCAGTTTGGAACTCTCCCCAAAGCACTAACTAAAAAGGTACGAGGTGTCTGAAGTGTGTCCCAAGTCCCTGGGGAGCTGCAGTGGGGAGAGGTTGGATCTTGCTGGTTGGAGCCAAAACAGCACCTTGAGCTTTCACTTGCAAGACTTGGACATGTGACATTTTCTCCCTGTAAAACAGAGGCTGTGCCTGCTCCAGCTGCTTACTCAGAAAAGCAATTCCACGATCAAGCCTGGGAACAACTTCCCTCTGTCGTCCATCAGACACTTAGGGGAAAGCCTCCTTTCTCTTTATTGTATTCTAATGAGTGACTTTCTGTGCTTTGCAGGAGCATCCACCAGCAATAAATCACCTGGACTCCAGCAGCAATCCTTCTTCTACAACCTCATCCACTCCATCTTCTCCAGCACCTTTCCAGTCTTCCAACCCTCCCAGTGCGACACCGCCCCCAAACCCATCCCCCATGGGCCAGAGGGATGGGCGGTTTAACTTCCCAGGTAAACTCCTCTCCAGCAGGAGACTCTGCAAGAAGAGGCTGACCAGGAATTCATAGGGAGTTGTAGGTTTCTGAATACGTGGTTGTGCTTTAAACAAGGTGTGGAAGTGTATCTTGTTACCTGATAAAATGAAAAGGTCTTTCTTACAAGTTTTTGAAGGGTATCAGCAAGATATCTTTGCAGGAAACACATTGTTGAGGAATGTTGGCATGTGTCTTAGATGATTTGATCTATTTTCTCCTTTTCCTTTTTGGAAAAGTACTGAAAAAAAGGCTATTTTTCCTCCTCCTTTCCCCCTTGTGTTGTGCAATGCATGCTGCCTGCAATGTGTGCTCACCAGGAGCTTTCAGTCAGGAGGGAGGTGCTTGCTGGAGCAGGCTGTAAACATGAGAACTGGAATGAATTACTTTACCAGACCCTTTTGAAATACAACCCACAATCAACACCCATTTTTAAATCACTGACAGCCATGACTGGTGGAGGAGAGTTTACACTTCATGCCCTATGGATTGAGAGCCCCAGTGTGCAGCTTTTACCAGAGCTGAGAGGGGCAAGAATCTCTGACAAGGACAAAGATCTAAATAGTGAGAATAAATAGAATTCCTTTCACCTGGAACTGAAGTCACATGGTGCTCAGTAGCTGCTACATCAGGCCTTCAGCATTGCTGAATTTTGCATCAGCTTCTGAACTGTGAACTCAAGTTGCTGTTTGAGCCTGCTCAGATGGAACAGAGGCAGTTCAGTGTAAGGATTCCACTGCAGCTACTTTGTATTGGGACAAACTGCTCTGACTCACTGAAAAAATAAAAAGGGCAGATGGTTCATGAGCTTCATCTTCTGTGGGGGCACCCCTGCAAAGCTGAGACATGACAGCACATCACATCACACCTGATGTGGGCCTGCCTTGCACATTCCTGGGCTCTCCCTTTGCTCCTGCCACTGGGGATCCAAGTGTGCTGCTTGCCCACAGGCTGTGGAGAGAGGTAGCACAGCTTGTGTTTGATACCTGTCATCTGTCAGGGCCCTCCCAAAATGCATGTGCTGAAATTCCACCCAGCAGGCTGATAATCCACTAATCTGTTCCCAGCAGTGACCTGGGACTAATTCATTGATGCATGTGGGGCACTCACTGATGATCCTCTAACTTGTTTGTGTTTTTTCTCTTGGTATTTTTTTTTGCTGTTCTATTTTTACAAAACCCCAATTAATTAAAAAGCTGCCTACTACCACCTTCAGCATAGACAACAGTTTATCTTTCCAGGTGAGTTGATTGTTTTAATTCTACTAACCAACTCTACTGCCAAAACATAACTTGTTTGTAAACCTCTGCATGCTGCCCAAGAACAATCATTCTGCTTTAAAAATCCTGTCTAAAACAATCCAGTCTTCCTTTTATCTCAGTGTATACTCAGGCCTATCTCCCCTAATCTGAGGTAGTGATGTGATTTATGTACTAAGATGGAACTTTGAATATTTAGCTGTAGAACATTTGTTTCCTGCTGTGGGATTCTATCCACATCCATGTTCTTTCTCTCTAAAGACTCACTTTTAGGGTTCTGTGCCAGGCCAGAAGGTCTTTACAGATAGGTAGAGGAGATGGAAGAGGACTGGGCTTAGCTAACGTGCAGGCATAGGAGAGATGAGCATAGTTTTAAATGAATAAAAGTATAAAATCACTTTGTCTGCGGTTGTTTATAATTCCTGAATAAGAAGCAAATAGTTGCTATTGCAATGTTAAAACTTGCAGTCTGTAAGAGATTGAAGTGTAAAAGATGTATCATAATTGTTTCTACTTTCCCAGAAATTCCCATTCCTGCACAAACAACACAGCCTCCAGAAACTGCTGCAGACACTAAGTAAGTAGAGTTTTAAATCATTTCAGTTGCACAGCATTTACCTGGCAATCCTCAGATTAGTCCAGAAGTGCTGTGTTAGAGCCAAAACCAGATTTAACACCTGAGAACTTTATTCAGCAAGGGTGATGCTGGTATTGCCTGGTATAAAGCTGAATATGATGCTTAATTCTAAATGTCACGCTAAGGAGTCCAAAACTTTAATGTCTAGTTCTGGTTGTGTGAAGGGTCAGATGAAACAGAAGTTAGAGCTTTGTATCTCAAAAGGCAAGGCACACTGAGCTGCAAGCAAACAGCTCTTTTAGGATCCCATTTGCAGGGCATGGAAAAGCTTCCAGCCTACATTGCCAGCTGTTCCACTGCAGGTGTTTCAGGGGCAGGAATGGGAGTATCTATTCCTGGAACACAGTGCAGTAACAGAGCCATGCCACTGCAAATCAATTCCTGCCACTTAATTATCAAGAATCACTTCCAAGTCTTTGTCTCTCATTTGCCAAAGTGAGCTTAAGAGTCCCTTCTGTTGCATGGAGCAGGAATTGTATTTTTCTCTGACCTTCTGTAACTGTCAGGATTTGTTCTGTGTTGGCTTCTTCCTGCTCCCCTAATGGCAGCACAGGCACCCATTCCCCAATGATTTCAAACGTTGTTTTCACTGCTTTGTTGCAGCGCTGCCCAGCAGCTGGGCACGGGCGGAGGCGCACAGGAAGCACAGGTGGGTTTGCTGGTTTGCCCTGGAGGTCTCTGGAGCAGCCTGTGCTGCTGGGCTGCTCTGCCCCCACGAGGGACTCTGAGCACACCTTTCCCTTCCTTTGCTGTTGACAGGTGGAGGAACCAGAGGCAAGTAAGTCAGAGCCCGAGGACGATGAGGATGAGGTGGAAGATTTGCCCAGCCGGCGGCCGCACCTGCAGGGGATGATCTACCGCAAACCCAGCCAGACCAGCGTGTACCTGCAGGAGTGGGACATCCCCTTTGAGCAGATCCAGCTGGGGGATCCCATCGGCCAGGGCCGCTGGGGGAAGGTCTACAAGGGCAAGTGGCACGGGGAGGTGGCCATCAGGCTGCTGGAGATCGACGGCAACAACCAGGATCATCTCAAGCTCTTCAAGAAGGAGGTGATGAACTACAGGCAGACCCGGCATGAGAATGTGGTGCTGTTCATGGGAGCCTGCATGAACCCCCCTCACTTAGCAATCATTACCAGGTAAGGAGAGAGATCTTTCTATTAGTTCTACTAGAAATGTATTATACAGCTAGCTAATAGTGTTCTCATATATAAACATTTCCTGTAGCTTCTGCAAAGGAAGGACACTGCACTCCTTTGTGAGGGACCCCAAGATCTCCCTGGACATTAACAAAACCAGGCAGATAGCACAAGAGATCATTAAGGTAAGGGCTCGTTATGCCAAGGGAGCCATGGGACAGGGCCTCTGCCAGAGCTCAGAGGCTGCACACGGAACAGGGAGCTGCTCCCTCAGCCTCTCCCCACAGCTTCCTGTACAAGTCCCACAGGGTCCTGTCCTCAGTTACAACTAATCCCTGACACTGGATTTAGGAGAGGAAATGTGTTAGAAAACAGAGTGCGCTTGGAAATAATAAAAACCCAAAACCATTTCCATCTCTGCTGTGTTTCCCAGGGCATGGGGTATCTCCACGCAAAGGGGATTGTACATAAGGATCTGAAATCCAAAAATGTCTTCTATGACAATGGGAAAGTTGTGATCACCGACTTTGGATTATTTGGAATTTCGGGTGTGGTTCAGGAAGGAAGGTAAGTGGAGGTTTCAGTGCTTGGTTCCACCTCTAGAATGACCAATGATCAAATAGGGAAACATTGCCTCCAGTGCACAAGGAGCGTCTCCATTGGTTCAATATACAGGCAGTTTGCATTGTGCACGTTGCTTTGTTTTCCTTTGGAGCAGAGTTCTTCCTACAGTTCCAGTAGCACAGCTAGAGATTTTGGATTAAGATTCAGAGCACAGAACAAACAAGACTGTAATCCCAGGAAGGAGCTGTGAGAGTCAGTCTGACACATGCCTATTTGTTAACATGGCGAGAAAATCAGAAACGAATCTTCAGCAAAAACATTGGCGTAAATAAAGTCAAAGCCTCAGGTGCAGCACAGATACAGTCTCCACACCAGTGTTTTAGTCCTGCTTATTTCTTTTGGATTCAGGAGGGAGAATGAACTGAAGCTGCCTCATGACTGGTTGTGCTACCTGGCCCCTGAGATTGTCCGTGAGATGGCCCCAGGGAAAGATGAAGACAAGCTGCCTTTCTCCAAAGCTGCAGATATCTACGCTTTTGGGTAAGGAAGGAACACCCTGGAGTACCATGGGAGCTTGCTAAGTGAGACTGGCTACAGGCCTGAGCCTTCCAGTCAGTGATCTCCTTCTCTCAGACTCAGGATTCCAGCTGGGACACATTTTCCTCACCTACTCCAAAAGTCATGGGTGGAAGGGGTTTGCTGCATGGCTTAGGCACCTCCCAGAGCTCAGCTGAAGCAGTGCCAAAACTGGGTATTTTCTCTCTCAGGAGCAGGCACAGGCCTGACGTGTCTGTTGGCATTGCAGGACCGTGTGGTACGAGCTCCAGGCACGGGAATGGCCGTTCAAGAGCCAGCCTGCAGAGGCTCTCATCTGGCAGATCGGCAGTGGCGAGGGAGTGAGACAAGTCCTTGCCACTGTCAGCCTGGGCAAAGAAGTCAATGTAAGTACTTTGGCTGCAGGAGTCCCTCATACATATGTTTATCACTGAGAGAGGGGGCAGCTTCAAGAGATTTATTTTACTCAAAACTGTAGAGGGAAAGGGTAGGAAAGAGAACAAATGAGAATGGGAGACCAGGTTAGAGGCTAAGCCTGTGCCCACAACTGTGGTGCAGAAGCAAACATCCCCAGCACGGGGCACTCTTGGATTCTGGCAGTGGCCAGGCCCTCTGTGAGCAGTATCTGCCTGGGCTCACACACATCCCAGTGCTCAATTTTCTGCTCTGCACAGCTGACCTGTGAACTGAGATAATGAGCCACCACTGTCCTCTGCAGGAAATCCTCTCAGCCTGCTGGTCTTTCGACCTCAGCGAGAGGCCCAGCTTCACTGTCCTCATGGAAATGCTTGAAAAACTGCCAAAACTGAACCGCCGGCTCTCCCACCCAGGGCACTTCTGGAAGTCTGCTGAGTGAGTACCTGCTGCTGGTCACAACATTGATGCTGTGCAATTTGCTGACTGATCATTTCTGAGCTTTATTTGCTTTCCTGGGGCTGTCAGACCTGACAGGGCAGGAGCACTGCTCTTCTGCTTCTCTAGTTGCTGGGAAATGTGACTAAGCCATGAGCCTCAGACAGTTTCATTTCATTTCCTACTTCACTATATTCACTGCCTTCCAGTAGCTGACTGATGCCACTGTTTGGTGTCAGAGAATATCCACAACAGCATTGGGAAGGGCCCACACTGACCCCAAAGTGGTCAGAACTTCCCCAGTTATGGCAGGTACTACCTGAGGAAGGGAAGGGACTCAAGAACAGGCTGCTGTTTCCCTCTGAAGTGGTTCAGACTGAATGGGTTTGAAGCCACAGACACATTTGCACCCACTGCCCATTCACTATGTCTTTGGCTCAGTGTTTCTTTTCACCTCCTGAACTGCTCATATTTACTTTCTCTTAGTTCTGATGTCTAACCAACCCCTTCCTTTCCTATAATCCTTCACCCTCTTCCTGCATCACCTGATAATAACCACCCAAACTCTTGGCACAGGGACTGTCGTGGCAGTTTGGTCTTTGCTGCGTTTGGGGACTTTGGAGTTTCAGTTTAAAATTTTGCCACTTCTCCTGTGCAGTTTTTCCTCCCCATTTGTGCTGGATCCCTGACACACCAGTGATGTCCAACAACTTTAAACTGCAGGAAGCTTCTCCCAGGGCCTGGCCTCATCCTTGCACAAAGAACACGCATTGAGCAGTGGAGCTCCCCCCACCTCACACAGATCCTTTCACACACTGCACTAACCCCTGCTGCAGCCTGGTCAAAGCTGTACCGTGTGTAGTTCTCAAGGACTTGCTTTAAATAACTGAAGACTAACTCTCATGGTGTCTTTTTCCCTTCCCTCCCATATTTCTTTGTAGGTTGTAGCTACTGGTGCAATAACGGGCTCCACCTTGCATGCTTCCATGTGTCGTATCCTAACCGGCAACTTGGACAATCACCTTCCATTAAAAAAGCAAAAACAAACCACGAAATTAACCCATGGACATAATCAACACTTTATCCGAGTTCTCCTCTCTGCCTTTTGCTTGGTGTGGGCTGTAGCTTCAATAACCACTCCTGTCTGCGAGACCTTCTTGGCTAACACCGGGCTCCTCTGCCTCTGGAGCGCTCCAGCAGCTGTGACTCCTCCCGGGAAGGGCGCAGGGACCCGCTCTGCCTGACCAGGTGCACACGAGAGCCAGGGCTGGGTGTGCTGTCCGCAGGCCGGGGCTGTCCCCAAACTGCTGCGCCTCGTGCGTGTCCTGCGCGTCCCCCGAGGCAGCGGCCCCAGCCCCTCTGGGGTGTCCTTAGTGCTGGAGCTCTGTGACTGAAGTGACAGGGACATTGCCACGGCACTTGCACTGCAGACCAGCAAGACCTGAGGGCCAAGTTGAGCTGGTTCTCCCTCAGGCCCAGAGCCAGGGTCAGTTTTGTCTGGGCCAATTCTTGAGTGGAAATAAGGATGGTCCTTGCTCCACTTGGAGCAGCTGATGGTCCTTTGCCCACTGAGAACCAGGCCAGGGGCAGCGTCCAGAGCAAGCCCACATGGGTCAGCTGGGATCAGCTCCAAAGCTGTGTGAAAGAGGAGGAAAGCAAGAGCACTCTTCAGCTCCTCCTCCCCTCGCAGATCTAGTACTTAGAATGTTATGGTTGGCTTCTGTTTACATCCCCTGGTCAGCAGAATGACTCAATGCAGGGCCTTGGCAGAGTCAGACGTACCACAGCAAACATGTGCCTTCTAGAAAAGGTCTTTTTTCACTGTTTGGAGCAGAGAGGACAGGGACAGAGGAGAACACACCCGAAGGGGGTTTCTGCTGTCTTGAGAACAAGCTCCCACATCCATTCCCTATGTCTCCTCAGGAAAGCTCTAAGCTGAAAGTGCTTCTGGCTCTGCCAGCAGTGTGAGAGCAAGGAGAGAGACACCTTTATGTTTTTGTATAGCCTGTGGAGGAGTAAACAGGATTGGGCTTGTTTTGTTGGGGTTTTTTAACCTATTCGTGTACCTTGTCAAAACTCCCTTTTCTCTTAAAAACAAAATTCTGTCAGTCAGTTTTTCCTTCCCTTCTACTTCAAGGGAAGCAAGTGCCCGCTGAAAAAACAGTGTCAGGCTTCTACCACGGTAGAGACCTGGGAAAATTTCCTGTTCCGCCCCCGTGGGCAAATCAGATTGTGCTGTTTATTCCCACTGATGAGGTTTGCATGAGTAACTTCATGTGTTTGCTGCTGAATTACTTGAGCATCTCTTGGGTGATCTGAAGTGATGCAAGAGCAGAACCAAACTCATTTCAGCTCTTTTGATAGAGTGGTAGCTTTGCAAGATGAACTACCAGTAACTGTTTCCCCCTCCCTTATCCTCTCCCTCCCCACTCTTTGCAGCATTAACAGCAGCAAAGTTGTCCTGCGTTTTGAAAGATTTGGCTTGGGAATCCTGGAACCGAGTAACCCAAAGCTCTAGCCCGGTGTCATTGTGACCATGTTGGCTGCCTGCTCCCACACAGCACCAGAAACGCTCCCTGGCTCCTCCACGCCGAGGCTGGTGCAGCCCCACTGAAGACCATCAGCTCAGCCCCGTGTCCTGCCTGAGCACCAGCAGTTATTTAATAATGTTTACATGATACTTTTGTGTGAACTATATTTTTTTAAACATAATAAACAGTGAATCAAGTTGAACTACAGCCATTCTCAAATAGCACTGAAAAAGAGAAGAGCTGTTCCTGGTTCCTCCTTGTGTCTGTGGTCAGTAGGAGCCACTCTCTGCCTTCAGAGCAGGGTCCCCCCTCGCAGCGGCACCACTCGGTGTGGAACAGCAACGGGGCTCATGCAAGGCATTGGCCTTCCAGAGGTCAGGTCTTTCCTGAAGTTAGAACCCAGCCTGCTGCCCTGGGACTTGCCCAAAGCACACATTGTTTCAGCAGGGCTGGTCCAGCTCTGGGTCATCCTGAATTCAGCTACACCACAACAGAGCTGCTGCAGGGAGATTGTCTGGCCATGGGGGCTGGGTCTCAGTAAATTACTCAAGTGCTCTTTTCCACAGAACTCACACTAAAATCTGCTCCTTCTCATACAATCCCAGAGGAATTAAGAATTGCTGGCCTTAAAAAATAAACCCCTTACTTGTCACAGCTCTGCACACGGACCAAATTCATTTGAAGTTCAGGCACAAGTTCGAGTGCAGGGAAAGGCAAAAGAGACAGGACAAAGGGAAAACTGTCCCTAAATAATGCATTAACTCAGGCCTTGATGCATAGAGCTTCAGAGCCCTTGCACACAGGGTGTTGCCACTGCCTACAGTTGGTCACAACTAAAGCAGTTGCTTTGAGGAAAAAAACTCCTTAAGAATAGCAGAAATCTTGTAACCAAGAAGGCAGTATCTGGGCCCAGAGGGGTCTGCCTGACCCCAACAGCTCAAATTTGTTTCAGAGATTAGTTTTAAAACCAAAACCCACACCGTCCTCCCCCTCTGTAATGCACAGTGTGGAGGTGACAGCCAGTGAGCACACTGAGGCGACAGATGCATCATCCCCCTTGGAAATCAATTACAAGCCCTGTTACCAGGGGCTCCCCTTTCCCCACCAGCACCCCCGAGGCTTAGGGGGAGCTCCCAGATCCTCTGTGAGCAGGCAAAGCAGCAGCCCTCAGTTTGGCTGCCTGTGTGAAGAACTAAGTGGCACAAAACCTGAGTTCTGTTGAGCAGAGAGCCTCACTCCTGTGTGCAAGTCAGTTGTAGCCTCTTAAAAGTGTTGACAAAGACTTTATAAAAGAGACGATGGGTTTGGCATGGCCAGACCCTGCAGTGGTGTCCTGATCCCCTCTCCCCTCCCACATTAAAGGCACAGCTGTTGCACCCACGCCCTGGTGCTCTGCTCTTCGTTCTCACTGACGGTGTGGCCGCAGCCTGAAGCAGGAGGTGTTTTCCCCCAAGTGCTGCTTAAGTAAGAGCAGCACAACGCAGACCCAAAGAAGGGAAAAAAGATGCTGCCCCTGGGTGGGTTTCCTACTGTAGGGAAGGAAGGGCAGGAGCTACTGGCAGATGCACACTGACCCTTGGCTCAGTCCATGTCCGAGGGCAGCAGTGGCCTCGGGGCGCTCCTCACTCAGATTTTGGGTACATAAACCAGGCCCCGAGAGCTGGGACACCCAGAACGTTCTGTGTGGGATCAGGGGCCGTGGTTCCTTGCAACCACAGCCTGTCAGCCTTTGTCCCTCCCAAGCAGGTCAATCGCTGTGTGCAGAGCCCTTTCTGCCCTGCCGTGCCCGGGTCAGGGTGCTGGGCACTGTGGGATGTGCCCTGCTGGGAACACTCCGTGCTCCGGTCCTGGCACAGGGCCTTGTTCACAGCCTGCCTTTAACGGGGAGATGCAGACTGGAACCCAACCTGACCTGGCTGGTGTGTGGGACACCCATAAATTGCCCTTGAACACAAAGCTCATCCTCTGCCCCACTGCAGCCTGCAGCAGAGTCCGACACCTTCTGTGGGGTCATTTTTGTTTCGGTCAGCCAGGGGCACTCTGCCGAGCCTGGCGCGGTCCTGTGGCTGTGGGGCGGGGAGCTCTGCCAGCCCCGCACACCAAGCGACAGTCCCTGGGTTGTGTTTGTGTCACACGTCCCGCCCCGAGCCCCTCCCGGTGGAGCTGTCAATGTGACAATGCTGTGCAATGCTGCTACAGGAGCCACACGTCAGTAGTGAATGTAAATGGTCGTAACATGGTGAACATGGACACATTTTCTTTTCAAATGTGATGTAAACTTTGTACAGTACAAATTTTTTTTTATATTTTCTATGAACTGAGTGTCTTCCAGAATTACTATTAAATTAATTACAAATTGTTAGGATTAACAACAGTTTCTGTATTCGTTTATGGAACCAGCAAAAAAAAAAGAGTGTGTTCTATGCCACTGGAATTCTGGATATGTAGGAATCTTTTCAGTGAATAAATCTTTGGTCTGGATAAAGCAAGTGTTACTGAGTCCTGGTTTGACCTCTCCCTTCCACTGATGTATAGCCAAACTAGAACAGGAGCAGACTCCCACGGAGGCCCCCCCAACACAGCAGCTCCTCTTCCCCGCTCTGCTCCCTGCCCTTCCCCTGAGGGATACCAGGTGATCTCCCCCTGCACCAGTCTGTTGCAATTATCAAAGTTTTCCCTCCCTGATATGAGTCACATTATTAAATGGTTAATGAAGCCACCGCTGAGTTTTCTTGAAGCACCAAAATGTTTAGGAAGCTGCTTCCCCCCCTGCAAAAGCACCACTTGAGTCCATTTTGGGATCCCCGGCACCTTTCCCACCCTTTGCACAAGGTCCTGCCACCACTTCCCACCTGCAGAGTAGGGGCAGAGCTCTGCCAGGTAGACCCTGCTCTCCATGCCAAAGTGCCATTACCAGGTGTTAATTAATCCCAGGAAGGTTCTGCTGCTGCCAACAGCTTTGTGCTGGGAGTAACAGCGGCTTTGTGCCATCCTGCCAGGAACGGGTCAGGGCATCATAAAAGCACAGTTTTACATGCCATCCCTCTTATCTACATCTCACACGCAAACAAAAATCTTAAAATAAGTTGATCTTTGTTATCTTTTATAAAGAATAAGAAATAACACATTTAATTCTCAATTATACTTGAAGGGCAGAGGTGTTTCATTTGAAAAACCAAAACACACAAACCCAGTCCCCAAGCACAAGGTTCTGCCCAAGCTGTGACTGGAGCAGTTTGATGTTTCCCTGCTCAGAGTTGTACCCCAGAACTGCCCCAGGCTGTCCAAGGCACCAACATTGGGGTTCCTCTGCCCTGGACAGCCACAGCAAACGGGAACAGGAGCAGCCAGCGCACACATCCCAAGGGAGA
The DNA here is from genome assembly GCA_020086605.1 of Lanius collurio. Classification (NCBI taxonomy): domain Eukaryota; kingdom Metazoa; phylum Chordata; class Aves; order Passeriformes; family Laniidae; genus Lanius; species Lanius collurio. Next base: position 613,138 of record JACBWW010000032.1, on the reverse strand, counting down.
CAAACCCAGCACAAAGGGAGCATTCCCAGCCCCAGCCAGCTACACTGCAATACTCAATGGCATTTAAAACCCCCACACCAGACAGGATCCTTTCACCAGCCCAGCTGGGTGCTTAACAGCAAAACACCCCAGAGCAGCCACATAAATATGGGTTCACTCAAAGGAGGCACCAAATAACTCACAAAGCTCAGACTACAAATGAACTGACTGGAGCAGGATCTAGGAACGCTGGACACACCATAGACTGGCTTCATCCTCAGAGGTCAGCCTGCTCCTCCCAGGCACGGCAGCAGCTCCAGCCCTGGCTCCCAAGGGGTTTACTGGAGCAGGCAGAACCCCTCTGTACATGGATAATGTAACATAGTACTACCAAAACACCAAGAAAAAGAAAGCCTTTCACCTACCTGGCCTCGCTGTCACCAGAGCCCAGAGCTCACCAGCCTCACACATCACCCCAGCATGGGCATCATCTACCCCAGCCCTCTGCCCTTGTGAGCCTCAGGTGTCCCTAATGAGCCTCAGCTGTCTCTCATCCCCCTGCCCCTGTCCCACCAGCCCCCAAGTTTCCTGCATTTTCCTGAGGCAGGGCCCGACCTTCTGTCACCTCCCTGCACTCATGGACCCTGTCCCCATGTTCAGTTCCTTTTCCTTCAGTTAATAATGTTACTCCCTACCTGCCAGGAACCTCCTCTGTCCTTACTCTCTGTTGCTGTTCTCTGCCACTGTGCACATCCTCTCATCTGTGCTGTGTCTGGGATCCTATGGCTAAGGCTCGTGTGAAACACGTTGTTCACACATGGAACTGCTGACTTTTGAGTCTCAACTCTGCCTTCATCAGATTCCAGCTCCTGGAGACAAGAGATGACAGGAAAATCTCACCTTAGGCTTTTTTAATACGCTCATATAGCCCTGGTAATTTTAGAGAAGAGACTAGTTCTGATGTAACTGCAAGGCCTAGAAAGAGCCCAGGTCCATATACAATGAGGGCAGCTTCAAGCCAGTCTCACTCCCTGGTGTAAACTCACACTTGCTTGGCAGTACCAAAAATGCAAAACCCATCATAGGCAGACTGTAACTCCTGGGGATGGCCCTTAGCTCAGGGGGGAGTGTTGGCTGGAGCCCAAACCCACCTCACCACAACCTGAGAGCTGACTTAGTTACCTCTGCCTTTGCAGGCTGGAGCCAAGAGCAAGAAGAGTTTCATTGATCCACACACTTTGTCTCAGTATAAAGGCAGATTTTATTACAACCAAATCAAGTAAAACAAAGCAAATGTACAAAGTGCTTTGGAATATTTGGAACCTTCCTGCCATAGGCTCTGTAACAACAACAACAACTGAGGTTCATGCACCTGAGTCCCACAAAGCAGAATTCATCACTGCTACCTGCTGAGCAGATACATCTGAGGTGGATGCAGCAGGTGTTTCCACTTGGGGACCAGCACATTATTATCTCATTTGCAAACACTGCTCCAGATCCAGGCACAGACAACTCCCAGCAACACAAGCATCCGTTCACTTGCTTTCAAGTGAAGGTAATATGTAAGTAAACCAATCTGATATAAATAAAGTCACAAAGATAAACTGTACTGTTTAAAAAAAAGATTTCAGCTCTGTTTAACTTAGTACAAAACTCTACATTTTCCATGTATGTACAAAACCCACCAGATTTATACTAGCATAGACAGTATTAAAAAAAATAATTTGCACTTTCACTATTAAGATAATGTATTAAAAGCGTGTTAGAATAAATAGCAACAAAAATTAAATTTACTATTTTACTTAATTAAGGCTGAGGTTTAAGAGTCAGATCCTACAATCCTATGCACGTGCATGATTGAACATGTATATGAAAGAGGATTTGACTCCCTATTTTTGGAAAACAACAAAAAATGTGCAAGTATTGTCTAAAACACAAGTGGATTTGTTCTTCAGCTGGTGGGTTGCAAAGCTCTTTTGACTTCATGTGGGAACACAGCCCCAAATATATCTTCGTGGTATCGCTTCTGGCTCTGCAAGAAGAAAGGACACCCAAGAGATGAATTCAATGCTTCCAGCTACTCTTTATCCATCAGTTCAGTAACTAAAAGGCATTATGCATTTGTAGGAGCAGCAGAGTCCCTCTCCCATCCTGACCAAACAGAAGCTGCGCTGGCAGTCCCGGGGCGGACCCAGCCACTCTCTGAGCTTTGTTCCCTGTGCGTGCACACAAAGGAGCTCACGGCAGCCGCAGGACTCTGAGCGCGGCTATGCAGCCTCCGGTGCCCCACCCTCTGGAAGGAACGGCCTGTGATGAGAGCATACCTTGAGCTGCAGGAAGTACTCGTCTGCCTGCTGCTGGCTGAGGCGCAGGGCCCGGGCGAGCAGCGCCCGCAGCGCCCGTGCCACGTCCCGCGCCATGCGCACGTCCCCGCACACGTACACGTGGCCCTGCTGCCCGTGCAGCACCTCGCACACGCGGGCCTCCAGCTGCCTCTGCAGGATGTCCTGAACGTAGACCTGAGCAACAGAAAAAGGGTCATGGCACCAGGCTTCTTAAATGCTGCTGTGGCTGTGGGCCCTTCTCAATCCATCGTGGGTCTGTGCGTCAGGCTCTACGTGCCCGGTCTGTTGCAGCTCTGTCCTGCACCGCCACAATGGTGAAAAATGTCTTCAGGCTGCCTTTATGAGCCCCAGAATTAGAACCTGAGCCTGTCCCTTGATCAAACTTGAGCAGACAAAACCTCTTCTATCTGCCAAAGTCTCCTAACTGCAGGAGAGCAGGAGATCTAAAAAGAGGATAAGTTGAGTGCTGGCTTTTTGTCCAGTCAAGATTTATTCTATGCAAAATTAATTTCCTTGGTCACTCTATCATTGAAATGGGGACAAATGGCCAGAGCCAGCTCATCTCTAACCCAAGGGATAATCAAATCGTGCAAAATCTAAGGTTTCTGAAAACGTTCCAGTTCTAATTTCAAAGGCTGTTTGCAATGGATGTGCCTCTCTATAGCAGTGAGGGGTTGCATTTATGTAGCTTGCTTGTGCTGGAGTGCACGGGGGGATTTTCCTTCATTTGAAGGAGTGGGGCCTTTTGCCACCTGCTCACAATACACTGAAGCAAAATGCTAGTATTTTTAAAAGAACAAACAGAGTCCACATTTTAACTTGAGGGATGATTCTGGAGGAGTTAACCCTTAAAGAAGAAAGGAACCAGCCTTACTTTCTCTTGGCCAGGCAGTCTGGAGTAAGCTGTGTAGATGTCCTTCAGGACTCCCTTCCTCTGCATTTCCTCAGTTTCCTCTCTGTAGATGTGATCAAGGTCTGGCTGCCGGCAGCCGAACAGTAACGTCATGTCACCCCCTCTGAGCCCTGAAACCAGCGTGGGACAGTGTTTGTCTGAGTGCCTGGAGCAGTCAGTGGCACACAGGCTGTGCCCTCCGAGGCCCCAAACACCCCCTGCCCACTGGAATGGTCTCTAGGGGAATGGACTGGCTGTGACTGGGCAGTGCCCGATCAGCCTGGGGGTGACAATCTCTGCAGGGGTTCTTGGCTGATGTTTGTGGGTGTGTCTGGCTGCAGAGCCCTTGCCTGAAGGACGGGGGTGCCCCTCTGCCAGCCCTGCACGGATGGTCCCCACAGGTACCTCTGTGCTCCAGGTCATAGAGGCGCTGCAGCCAGAAGCTCCTGAAGGGAGCAATCCCTGTGCCCGAGCCGATCAGAATGCAGGGCTTAGCTGGCTCCTCTGGGAGGTGGAACTCATTAGCACTGAAATACAAAAATATGTTAATTAGGTAACCGGTTTCTGACTGAAATTCATGTTCAGTTGCCTCTGAGCAGCATGGCCCAGGTCCCCAGTTTGAAAGCAGCAATGGGGCTGAACTGCGTGCTCCTTGTTCCCTCCCCTTTCCTTGCTCTGCAGAGGAGAAGCTGGCAGTGGGGATGAGGTCATAGGAATAGAACTATTTCAGAATTTTCTAATGATTTGTGATTTTACTCAATGTAAGGTATGGGAAAGGATTTCATCTCTGGAAGACAGGGAATTCTCTCTCTTCTCAGACCAAGCTACTCCAACTTGCACTCACCAGTCACTTGAAAATATCCAAACAAAGGAAAACCCCCTGAAGAAGCTGGCCTAAGAATTGCTCTTTTTTGGATTGTTTAATTTTCTTTACCTGCGGATGAAGCAGGGAACAGTTTCATTGAGCTCTATTGTGTTCAGCCATGTGCTACAGACTCCATGGTGCAAAGGCCCCTCTCCATCTGCAAGCAGAGCAAGGCAGAACACCTGTCAGCACCCAAATGCCCTCTGTTTTTAAAAAAGCACAGTTTATAGTTAAAATGATAGCTTTAAAATAAATGTATATCTAGTAATGATTTATAAAACAAGGATACACTGATGATAGTGCAGATTTTAGCAAATCTTGGCCCAGGATGAACACCTGCACTGCAGGTACTATTCTACAGGTATGACAACACACATTTTTTATTACAGATATGCTTCATGCTATATGGCAGACACAGTCTTTTTCCTGAACCACAGTGTAGCCTAAATATCATTTAATTAAGAGAGCAATGAAAACAACTGTTCATTACCTCTTGTCTTGTAGTTTACAACTGCAACTGTCAGATGAATCTCTCTGGCTGTCATGTCACAGGAGGAGCTGACAGAATAGTACCTGGGCTTCAGAAATGGCAGCTGTGTCAGCAAGAAAGCTGTGGAGACCTCTGCAGAGGGGAACTCCTCCAGGACCTCCAGGATGTTTGGGTTGTTGTAAAACTTCCATTTATTGTATTCTTCTGTGCTCTAAAATCCAAAGGGCATCACCACAGTGTTACCAGGTCATGCTGAGTTCAGGAGAGCAGGGTATATGAAATGTCACTTATTTATAAGATTTCTGCTTTACATTCAATTAAATATGCAGGCAAATCAACAAAGAAGTCTCAAAACTTTGACAGAACCAATAGTGGAGTTTCTTAAGAAACCATTTAATTTTGAACACAGAAGTTCAGAATGCCCACTACAGTGTTCTCAGACACCAGCTCTCTCAGTGACAATGCAGAAACTGAAGTAGAATCCGTTTCTCAGCTCCCTGTCATGGGACATCCACAAAGCTGTGTAGTCCCAGATCCTGACCCTTCGGAGCCTCCCTGAACCTGGTAGGAGGAGCCAGCACTTACCACACCTCTGAGTCATTGGGTACTTAAAGGCACACCCCTCTGACTCTCAGGGTTGCAAATTCTCTGACAAAAACATCTACCAGTTTCCCCTCCAGCTCCTCCACATGCAAAGTGTAAGGTTTTTTAGGGTTTCTCTTCAGAAACCACTGTGAGGCAACAGGACTAGGAGGGCAAATGACCCACCCAGAACCACACAGGAAACACCAGATCTCAGTTCCCACGCCCAAGCTGAGCCTCAGGACCCCTCTTTCTCTCACTGTGGTTGGCTGTCCAAGACCACGGAATATGTAACAGAGGCATAAAAATCCATCACTACAAAAATTTCTTAAGCTTCTGCTAGAGTCAAAGGCTGTCAGAGGGCCTGGTGCACGGTACTGCAAATAAAACTCCAGCCCTAAGGCTCACCTGACACAGCACTTCCAGCCTCTGCTTGTCTCCTTCCGCTGTCACCAGCTGGGAGAGTTTTTTTAGCAGTTGTTGGGAGGGTGGAGTAGTGATATCAAGCAAGTATGTCAAAGCCTCGAGGAGTGTGCAGGCTGGAATCTTCTTGTGACTTGTCCAGTAGCCACCTGGAAATGAGAGAAATAAGAGGACACTTGGCAACACCCACAGTATTTGACAGCTGTAGAGCTTTGTAAAACTCTGTGTCCTTCAAAACACCCCTTCAAGTGAGGGTGCAGCAGGTCTAGACCACAGGACCCATCTGAAAGAGGTTATTGTGAGGTTTTGAATGTTTTGTAACAGATGGATCTCATGCAGAAAACTTCATGACAACAAAACACCACTTGGAAAGTCAGAGTCTTTCATTTGGGGAAACCATCTTTCTGTGTGCCCAAATCCTATGATTGTTCCTACTAAGATGGGAAAGATGGGCAGGACATAGAAGTCCATTTTAGGATCTTACATGTAGCCACAATAAGCAAACTGTTGATTAATTTCATTGCAGTCAATGGCCAATTCAGCAACTGAATGACAAGCATTGCCACCTCTGGTATCTGTGCAAACCCTGGTGATGTCATGGTTTTGCCAGAAAGTGCAAAATCAGAACAAAGAATTATAAGAATAACTAAAAAGCAGCAACAAAATCCTACTGAAATTTTAGAAAAGGATCATAGAATCAAATTTAGGCTGCAAAAATTCTTAGAAATTATGGAGGAATCTGTCCAACATCCTCTGTTATTTTGTCTAAAGAGACCCAACTTACCATCTATGCAGCTTTCAAGCCTGATAGTCTGATCAGCTGGAGGGGCATCCTTGACACGTGCAATAATGCCATGCACTAATTCTGGCTGGTTGCCTGGGAAAATCCCGACGTGTTCCCCGGGAAGGTAATGCACTTCCTGATTAGTCTCACAGTAAAGTTTAATCAGAATGGTAACACGACTGCATAGCAGAGAAAGAGAAACGAGACGGGTTACATTGACAGGATTTCTCTTGGATTGCACAGGAAAGGAATAAATCTGCAGTGGCAGCTGGCAAGGGCTCCCTTGTGTTCACTACCAAATACCAGACCAGCTTGGGACTTCACAGAGACCTAAAAAAATCAGAATTCAGGTATGTGAAGTACTTGTATCCAAACAAATTGGGTGCTGAAATTCTGCCAGGTCTATCCAGTACAGAATAAACATGCCTGGAATCAGCCAGGGAAAGTGCAGTCCTGTTGCAGACTGCACAGCTCACATGCTTCTACTAAGGACAGGACAAAACTCCTATATATTTTGTAATAACTGCAGGGAGAAGATGTTTATAACCAGGCATTTTAGATGTTTAAGTAAAACGTAGTACTGCAATATTCAAAAGAATGAAGTAGCATACCTAGACTTCAAACTTTGAAGATTCTGCCTGAATTTCAGCTTCATAGGAATTACATCCTTGGCATGAATGCTTGCAAGAGCTGGTGAGAAAAGAGAATATGATTCTTGGTAACTCTGTGATTAGATTTGTTTAAAATGTCTTCCATGAACACTGAACCACGCTTGGCCTAGAACATGACCAACCATCAGTCAGTTGTGTGTGCCATACTCCCTGACTAAAAGCAGTCTGTCTCAGCTTTTGTTCCTCTGGGGCTGTCTAAATATGTGATAGTTGCAGTGTTATTGTGCTGGAAAAGATAACTTAGGCAATGTAAACCAGTGTCTTTTTAAATCTGACCATGCACTTCATTATATGCATTCCACCATCTATCAGGGCCAAGAGCACTTCTGAGAAACTTTCACAGTTCAGCTGCTCTGAAGCAGCAAAGGCAGAGGGAGGGGAAGGTGGGAGCAGTACCTTTAGCCAGGTCCATGGGCTGAGAGTCATGCACTAGCCTGTAATTGGTAGGGTCCCAGCTTTCCTCAGAGGTGTAGATGACAGGCAACTGAATACTGTGTCTCCCACGCACGTTAAAAATGTCACAGGCAGTCTAGATTAAAAAAAACACAAAAATAAAGGTTATTCATAGTAAAAAAATTATATACTTTTAGCATTGTCATAATCCTAATAAGGAGCTATCAGTTTCACAGATTGCTGGTTTTTATTGCTTCTGGTGTGTGGGTTCAGTGAGTTCAGTAAGGTTCCACTTCTATACCACTATAGCTAAAAAAGATCTACTGCAAAAAATTCAGATGTTTGGTCGTACTGAGTATTCCGTTATCAAAAAGGGTTCATGCAATTTTGTGTGGATATTAAAAAAAAATAGAAAAGGGACCCAGTTCCCTCTCCATGTTAGGCAAGCAGTAGAAAAGAGGGGAGTTCCAAGTTCAGATATAAATTCAGATGTTTGGTTTCCTTCATTTTCCCTCATTTTTTTATGGGAACTGAACTAAAATGAATGGATGAATGACTAGAATATGAGCTGTATTTCTACAATCACCTTGAAAGCACTGACTGCCCAGCTGCGGAAAGCTTCTTCTTGCCCACTGAGTTCATCCCCTTCACCTGCTGGAGCGAGCTGGGAAGCCCCAAGCTGGGCCAGTTTTTGGTCAATGGCATGAGCAAAGGCACAGAACTCTGGGTACATGCTGGACCCCAGACCAAACACAGCATATCTGCAGAAGAAGATGGAAAGAAGATTGCTGGGTTATGCTACATGAAGTGCAAAAGAACTCAATCACATGCAAACTAAACAACGAAGTATTTTTACCTAATTTTCTTTCTCAGCAGTTTCAGTCTGAGCAAGGAGTCCTTAAAGGTCTGCATAAAAATTCATAAAATACTTAAGGTTAGAAAAATACTCTGATTTAAAACAGAAGTGAGACCTGATCCATGTCTTACTCAAGGACATGAGACAAATGAAAGGTTTGTCTTTGGTCTTTGAGCTGAGTCTCACACACTTCTGAGGTGAATATTACCTTTCCGTTACCTGGAGAATCTCCATTTCCAAAAGTGCTAGTAACCACTAAAAGAAGTGTTTCTTTTTCCAGGTCACAAATATTGTACTCATCCATGCACAGAATCTGGAAGGAATAAAACTCATGAGACATTGCTAGCAGACATAAGAACTAGCCTTAGACATCTCAGATGACTGCTGACCAAACTTACAATTCATTAGGCTAAATACATACAAAATCAAAGTTCGGGTCCAACTTATATTTACTGAACATTCAAAACACAAGTTTGGGGAATGCAGAAGTCTGCAGGAGCCAAACTCCTGTCTCCACATGGTGTGGCTGATTTGAGCTGCTCACCTTAGTGCTGAAGGCACAGCTGAACAGGCTGCACAGGTTGCTGGCGAGCGTCTCCGACTTGCCCGTCTCCGTTGCGTAGATTACGGTGACCTTGGCCCTGGTGGCCACTGCTCCTCGCATCAGTGAGGATGCAAAGAGCACAGCCCTGGGGAAAGAACAATCACAGACAATTTTTAATGGAGCTACACTAATTCAGGTTGATCCACAAACAAGCCAGGAAAGACTGAGCTTGAGCATGATTTTTCCTTGGAAGATGGTTCAGAAGCAAGACACTCTAGATAGCCCTGAGCAATAACCTTAGGTAGGAATGTTACCACAGGGTGGACTGGTAAGGCTATGATTCAAACCACTCAAGTGGTCCCTACTACTATAATTTTTTTAAAGAAGTAGAACAGAAACATAGAATAGTTGGAGAAAGCATGAAGAATCTTATTTGAACAACTTACTTTGCCAAGATGCTAAACTTTATTTCTTTTTTCCTTGGCCTCCGGCTCTCATCATGCCACACATGTGTTTTCCATGCATCCACCTTAAAAAACATAAAAAAGTTAAGCTTTAGGTAAGGAATGCAAAACAGTAAATAAACAATTTGTGTATCTTTAAAGGGTCAGATCAAATAGAATCTGTATATACAACCCACTGAGTGCAAATATGGGATCTGTCTCGTGCATTAAACTGCATTTTACTTAAAGCCAGAGAATTCAACAGAGCTTACAGCACCTCCCACATTAAGTAGCTCCTGCCTGCTACTTCTGAATCTGTCTAGTGAACTTTCATGAACCAGGACTTGGCACCCAGACTCCCTCAGGTCCCGTATCACATTGGCACCACTGAAGTTGTCTAGTGCTAGAGTCGGTTTTTCTTTTTGATGATGTGTACCTGGTAGTAATAGAAGGGAGTGAGGACATAGTTCAACATCTCTTGGTGGAACACGGGGGTTATGCTGCCTGACATGGGAGGCACAATCCACACCCAGTCTGCTGGGCAGCCGCCCCGCGCGCGGTACTCGCTCTGCATGTACTTCAGGAAGGACTCGGAGGCTGAGTGGTGATCCATGATGGTTACATTCTGTTTCTAGAACAGTGGCAAAAAAACCCCCATGCATTAAAAACCCTATTCTGCCCTTCTGCCTGGTGTAGCTAAAGTAACCCTCTTGCTTTGGTCAATATTTCAAGGACTTTACTCAGGGCTTGGAAATAAATACTATCAGCAATTACTGCAAAGATACAGATTGTGGTGCGGGCCTTTGATTAGGAACTCTTAGATCTTTTCTTTAACATCAGCATTTTACCTCTGCAGCACTGGAAGTGCATACTGCAAAGCCTCTGACTCACTTTTACCCGCTTTTCATATTGTTGTGATATGTTAAATAAAACTGAAATTGAAAATAAAATATATTAATCCAATGGATTTACATCGGTTTTGAAACATAGACAAATGTGTTAAAAGGATGAAAAGTCTGGGCCTTAACTTCCTTTTCTTTTTCTTTTCCTTCTGCCTTTACCTGTGAGAAAATATGGATTCATCTACTTTCCCAAATCTAGAATAACTCTACTGGAATCATAATGCCATCTCCACTGAGTGAGAGGAAAAAGGGACAGTGAATGTTTAGTGTCTCTCCAGATCTCACACTCTTGACTTACCTGGAAGCTGTGAAGCACAGCCACATTGATCTCTACAACAGCTCGGTCCTTCCATAATGATGACAGTTTATTTGTTTCCAGCCCCATTCTCCTCCCTACCTCCTACATGTGAAAAAGAGAAAGAAAAGGGAAAAGCAAATTTACTGAATGGAACTTAGACCCCATGATTTCTCAACCTCATCACTTTTGTATCAGGAAAAAGTCGTGCAGAAGGGGGTGTCAGACTCATGCTGGGGAAAGTGATGGCAGCAGAAACACCTGAGATTAAAGGTAAACTGGAATTTTGGAGTTCTGGATGTTCCACATTTCATAAAGCAGGAAGTGGTTCTCTCCCACCCCAGTGCACACTAATTGTGTCTCTTTTTCAAAACTCTTCCTGCACCAAGTTCACTCCCTTTGCAGCCCAGCCCAGCTCCCCTCCAGCAGGTTACCTTCAGGATGTTGTAGCGCTGTGCATCGCAGAAGTCCCGCACTCCTATCTCTGTGCCCATGTACCAGCCATTGAAAGGACACGCGGTGAACTCCAGCCCTCCCACCTCCAGCAGCATGTTGGCCACGGCAGGCAGCGCGTACCACTTCAGGTCCAGCTCCTTAAACCACTCGTACCTGCCAAATGAGCACTTTGAGTTATTATTTGTGTGCCTTTTCCTCCTTCAGGGAATAACCAGAAAAGCCCAGGAAGATAAAAAGTACCAATTCTAAGGGGAGATCCCGGGGCCGGGTCTGCAGAAACTCACAGGAGTTTCCAGTGCAGTAACTGGGAACCACCAGCTACAGGAACTGCAGAACCATATTACAAAGTTCTGCAATCTGCAGGCCAGGCCCAAAGCAAACAAGAAGAAAACAACAAAGAGAGAAAGGCAATAAACACTTTGTTATGAGTGCAGCTATATTTTACATGTGTATTACACTGGCATAAAAAATTATGATTTTTAAAGTTCTGACTATAATTGAAATGTAGGTTGGGAAAAAAGATTTCCAACAAAACTGTCATTTACTTCATTAATTTAAATCTCATTTCATTGTTCTAACAGGCATTTTATCTTTCAGGATAATTTACCATCATTTCATCCTGACAAAGAACTCATAAAATAATTGCCACAGGGGCAGCCCAATAACCTGCCAAGGTGAGGCAGAGGCAAAAATGTAATTATCTATAACTTGTGTGCTTACTTTGGATGCTCCATTGGCACTTGGAGAACAATTTCTGGAGGTAATTCAAATATTTCTGGGTCTTGGCCGTTTGCTTGGAGAACAAGTGGAAGCACATCAAAGCGGCCATATTTCGGCTTCCACCCAAGCTCAATGCACAACTGCAAATACAGAAAGCACATTTTGTGTTCTTTCCAGGTTTCCCCTCCTGATCTGAAGACAAAAGACTTTTAACCCTCTGAAACCTGCTGAGGTAAATTCTAAATGAAGAAGGTTCTCTTTCCCATTAAAACAATGTTGAGTCATGTTGATGAAGTACTGGTTGTGTCTCTGGCTGTGTCCCCTGACAGTATTAGCTTACCCTGTTCTGAGATGGAGGGCAGGACTTTTGTACCAGGACTGTAGGATATTATTGTTCTAGCCTGCACCTAGAACCTGTGGGGCAGAACATCCCATTCACTCCTCACCTACCTCTCGCTCAGCATACACATGCGAGAAAAAAGCCCCAGGGAGGTGGGTTAGCCAAGGTGGGAAGCAGCTGTGGTGGTGTTTGGAGCTGTACCTGTGTGAACTCCACAGTGGCAGGGTCTCCAAGGATGGAGCCATCTGGCATTTGGTAGCCAGCGTAGCGGATCAGCTGGCTGTTCCACACACGGAAATCGTGCTGCCCATCTGTCCTCTGCGGGAACACCGTGATGGCCGACCTGCCCAGGGCAAAGCACACCTTTACACCACAGCAGCACATCAAACACATCCTCCCTTTTCACACAGAAATTGGTACCGACACAAAATGTTTTACATTTCTAAAATAAATATCAGTAGGAATAAAATCACTCATCTTCTTTACCCACCTCCTCAAATCTTCAAATTATCTCTTCTCCCCAGGAACTGCAAAAAGTTTTGCAACATCAGCCATGAAAGTTATAAAATTTCAAGATGGTTGATGGAACATGCGAGGAACATTTAAGTACCAGGAAAATTAAGAGCAGAGACAAGTTGTCAAAATGTTTAGCTAGACCATTTCCTGTGTTTTTGATGCTAGATCTGGATGTGATTTTTGTTGTTTAAAACTAAAATTAAAGAGACCTACCTTATATTCCCATTGTTTGTGGCATACTGAATATGACGACAGATATGCTCAAACATTTCCTTGGCTGTTTTACAGTCCTGAGCATCAAACACCTGCATGTTCCCAACAGAAATGTAAAGAAGAAGACTAATTTTGAAACAGTAATGTAAGGTTGTTAATTTTCCTATGCAATTAAGGAAAAATTTTAGCTCCAGCAGGAAAGGTTTGTTTCCATAGTCCTTATATGCATCATTTTCACACATAACAATCCACAAAGGACCAAAACATGCGCTTGGTTCCATGACACACCTGGTTCCTACACTCACACTGCTACACATTTTCATTCAGCCATGAACTACCAAAAAACCAATCTCCTGATATGAACAGGAGGCAGTCCTCCTCAGTCAAAGCAGTGGCATGTTCTGCCAAAGGAAAGGACATTCTTCGGAGTCACAGCAGAGGACTACTTGGCCACAGCTCAGGTGTAGAGCCCCAGCTCACCTGCAGATTGGACCACTGGATTCTCCCAATGCACCGGGGCGCGTTCCTCCAGGCCTGCTTGGCAGCAAAGGTCAGCTCATCCTTTGTCAGGTGGTAGGTTCCTGTTGCTTCTATCTCCTTGGTCACTGTTTCCAGTCGGCCCAGCTGTTCCTCAATTTTTGGCCTTTTGAACAGGAAACAGCCATGAAAAGAAACAATGAGAATTTAATTCAAAGTGCAGATGTTCTCTCTATATTTTGGCATCAGATTTTATGACTTGTCCTTATGGAGTGCAATGACAGAGCTTACTGGCCTCATGAAGAAACTAACACAATAGACATTTAAATAGTGACACCATCATTTCACCACCCATTACATTCATGGATTGGTCACAAGCTATTCTGTGTAAATTTTCAGTTTAAATTTGGATTTTATAGATTAATTTGGAAAAAAATCATAAGCAAATGAAAACCAGAAAACAGGTGAGTTTCAGGGCAAATGTAGGCTGAGAGTAACTGTCTTCTCAAAGTTCCATTGTTTTTACAAGGCCACAGTCTTCTGAGTAATGTAAGTAGGATTTTCATTCCTAAAAGGAAGTGCTGAGCAATTCCTCTGTCAGGGAAACCAACTCTAAAATTCTTGAGATTCATAACAGAGAGTGAAGTCAAAACATTAGAAAATATTTATCACAGCAGAGACAAAAATTGTTTTGTTGTCTTACAGACAGAATGAAAGTAGCCTGCACTGTCTGAGAGTTTTCACATTTTCAGCAAGATGAAAGATCAAGGGCAAGCATGTGAGATAGTGTAAATCAGTGTGATCAAACAGCCATGAGCAGAGACACAGAGATGTGCAAATGCAATAGGCTGGTGAGGACAGCCTGTGTGTAAGACAGGGACTTTCAGAAAGATTCAGAGGGAAGAAAGATTCATAAAGAGTTCAAAGTGTCTAAAGAAGTTGCCATTATGTGGCTGAGTCCTTTTGAAAGTTTGATAATGTTTTCTAATGGGATGAGCAAACACTGAACTATTGCTTGAAAGCTCATCATGCAGAATGTCACTGCAAGCCCTTGGACATCAACCAGCTGTCCCAGCATTTCCTGCAACAAGATACCCCTGCACCATGGCCATTTTTGTGAAAACACAACCCCCTCTCGTAATCCTCAGTGAGCTTATGTTGATAGCACAGGGCAAGGGTGAGAAGCAGCACTGGCCTTCCAATCTTTGGCTAAAGCCTTGAGAGGAACACAGAGAAAAGATATTTGGAACAGCACAAACAAAAGGCATTATCCACATTATTCATGTCTGAGACTGATCTGAGTGCAGCTAATCCCAAGAAAACAGAAGGTAACGCTCTGGCGGGGAGTCCTCGATGTCCTGGAATGTAGCACGCTCCAGAGGGATGGGGCTGAGGAGTGCACAGAGTCCTTCTCTGCGTTCCCAAGATCTTGGATTGGCAGGTGGAGCACATGAAGTGCAATGACAATTTTATTTAGCTTTTCTAATAGTCCTTATGTATTTTTGAATGCATGCTATGTAACAGGATAGTTACCAAGAGCTGTGAAGAAACCAAACCCTTCTGGAGGCTCACAGACAGACAGGTAGGTAGAGGATTTTATACCAAAAATAAAATTGACTTACTCTTTAAATGAACTGTAGTATTGCTTGAGGAAGTCTATTGCCTGAGGTAAAAGATCTTCCAGTGGAACTGGCCCATCTCTGGTACCTCTCACAAGGCCCTTTGGGGTCATGAGTGACCCTTGGCAGGCTTTGGTCCGGCAGCTGATAACCTGAAAAACAATAAAATATCAAAAAAACAATGTTGCATTCTGTATCTTTTCAAATTTCTGAAAACTCCCTGATCAGATTTCCATATTTTACCTCTTTTGCAGTCAGATGTAGTGTGTCAAGAAAGCTGGATCCATTTTCCAAGTTTCTTACTCTTACATGTCTTGGACATCCTGATACTTGGTTTGAAACTTTGATGTCATTTGGAGGGAGGTTCTGGACAGAAAACAGATAAAAATGCATACTGTCTTCAGACCTATTGAATATCTTCCAGTTTCATTTTAAATTTTATGTTAACATCAAAATATTTCAGATTAATTTCAAGAAACAAGATATAAATGTGAGCTGCTTCAACATGAGTATTTGATGACAAAAATACTGAGCTAATCTACAGTTTGATGTGAAATGGGAGTAAAAAAGTATTTTTGTACTAATCAAATAGTATCTGCCACTGCAAACACCTTTGTAATTTCAATAAGCCCTCATCTCTGAACATAATAATTAAAGTCTCAGGAAAACAGTGAACCAATTTTAGAGACAGGACAGATTTGTTACTAAATGTTTGCAAAGGTGTATAAAGGAATCAAGCATCTCAGTCCCCATGAGGTTACCTCTTCCTTTAAATCTTATCCATGCTCCATTTTTCCCAGAAAAGAACTTCCACCCAAAGATCTCCTAGCAGTCCTAACCTCCTGCAACCACAGTCAGACTTCACAGGGAAACCTGGAGCAGTTTTGAGCAGCAAGCACCACTCATGTAAACTGTTACTATCAAATAATGATGCTGGGAACAGACCTCTCCTCCCTCACTGGCCTTTGCCGAAGCCACGATGGGTGGCCTCTCCATCTGCTCCTTCCTTGGCTTGTACAGCTTGGCATCATCCTTTTCTGAGCTTCAACAGAGAGAAAGAAAAATCAGTACAAGGCAAGGTGTTTAGTTTGTGTTAGGCTTTGCTTTCAGCATCAGTGGGAGATGCTCAGTGCTGTCTCTGAAATATGTACTGAGCCCATAAACCAGCAGTGGCAGTGGATAGGAGTGGACAGGATTCAGTAGTAGAGTTCCTTCCCAGAGCACTGTGTGGAAGGAAAGGAAGGAAAACAGGATATGAAACCTGAAATAAGTGGCACCCTGAAGACTGAGAAGTTTAAGATATATGTGCAACTTATTTTATACAGTGTCTTGCATGAACTGCATTACAGAACTGCTTCACCAACTTAATTACAGTATAAATAATCACTTTGCTATTTTTATAGCATACATACCTCCTGAGACTCAGAATACATGAAACCGTTATAACACACCAAATAAATTTAAAATTGTGAAAGTAAGATGATTTATGTCCTCAATGACTGTATAACTTAGACACAAGAGTTTAATATTCATTACCAAATTACACCACCCAGAGACCCATAGTTCTTTGGTTAATACCAGTGTTTTGGAAACATTTGGAAATATGATTCCACTCAGGTTTCTCCAGAACCCAAACTACTTGATATCTTCCCTTTTCAAATCAAAGATAAACTACAAAACCATCAAAACCCAGGATCTTACCCATGGATCTTCCTATTTTTCTCCACGTTGTTGTTGATATCCTTCTCTCTGGGGTACTGGCTCTTGGCAGCACGAGGTTTGAACACAAACTGCCACGGGCACAGCATTTTGTATGCTTTTTTGTGGTTTTAGTTCACTGTGCTGAACCTTGTTTTGTGTGATGTGGGAACACTTCTAAAGATAAAAAAACCAACAAGGTCAGTTTTTACCCAAGAGAGCAACTCCCTCTAACATCTCTCAGAAACTCACCAGCCTATCTGATCTAACTAACATCCTGTGTTTAAAATGAAAATTGCTTGATTCTTAGAATAGTGATATTAAAACTAACACTTTGTCAGTGTAATGTGCAGCCATGTACTAGTTCTAAATACTGGCAAGAGAATTTCAGATGACCTCTGGTAGTGTAAAGCAGCAAATATTGGTGTCTGAGCAGACCACAAGCTTAGAAAAGGGATGCGAATGTTGCTGTATTATTCACACAGTAATGAAAAAATCTTGTTCATAAATTAACCAAAATGTTTTGCAATGCATCCACCTGCCAGAGACAAACAGGATTCTGAGAGGCTGAAGTCTGTGGTTTCTAAGATCTATAGCACTTATTTGAATGTAACACATAGCATTTACACAAGAGTGTACAAAGTTTATGCGATTCATTTAACATATATTTTCTGCTCATTTCTAAACATGAGGGATTTTGTGCTAGGGAAGGTGTGACAGAAGAGAAAGACCAAGCCAGTAAGTTGCAGGGTTAGAGAGAATTAGCCCCAGCGTTTGAATCAGGTTCATTACAGAAATCAAAACCTGATGTTTCCAAAAAGTTAGAGACAAAGGAAGAAAATATACATTGTCACATATTCCTGATGTAAATGATGTCTTATTTTGATATTTATATTACTTTTACAGTAAAAGTTAAATTTATGCTGGGCTCTGAAATGGAGAGGGGGAAGAAAAGAAAGAAAGAAACTAAGAAGGAAAGAAAGGAAAAAAGGGAAAACCCCCCCACAAACATAAAAACAATACACAAGGAGAAAAAGGAGGAAATGGAAGAAAATTAGGAAAAGGAGGAGAAAGATGAAAAATAATAACAGGAAAAAAGAAAGATAATAATTTAATAAAAGAAGAAAAAGCAAAAAGAAAGAGAGCAGACTCACATTTCCCTTCACTGGCACTCAGAGCAAGAAGCTGCTTTGTGTTCTGCACCGCGAGGTTCTGTGGATAGCATTGGCAGTGTTTACCTGTTATATGCACAAACCTTTAAATCAGCAGAAAGGAGGGACAAAGTTTTCAGAGCGGCTGGACAGCTTGGAACTGGAGCAGGAGACTGACACTTTGCTCCTAATACAGAAAAAGAGATACAGTTTGCCATATAATTACTTTACCTGTGAGCTGCAATAAATGAATGGCAGAAGGAACACCTGGACATGGTGCTTCTTACCGTGCTTTTGTGAGAGGTGTTCCCAACCCTGCCAGGAGAGACTCCTCTCTGTCAAAGTTTCTTGCCTTTAACCTCTCAGGCTCTGTATCCCTCTGGGGAGGAAAAAGGATTTTATAATCCTGGGACATGTATGCAAAATAGCTCAGAGGGAGGCTTGACATAGTGAAACAAGGGGGATTCCCCACACATCCTGCATTGCTTGCAGAAGTGGAGGGTGCGTGGCTGCTGCGTGAGCAGCATTACATAATTTGTGTAAGGGAGGGAGGCAGCTCCTGATGCTGTCAGCATCCCTTCCTTCCCTCAGCATGCTGCAGCCTTGACTCCTGCTTGTGCTCCTGGAAAGAGCAGGGTATCACATTGAACGCTGCAACCTTGCATGCAGCGTTAAAATTTTAAAAATAAATGCTGAAAGGCTTCTTACAGCTTTTATCATGGTGTAGCCAGTCTCCAGGCACTCTCCTGTACACCACCCATGGCTGTAGGAGGAGAGTGAGCAACTTCAAGAGGAATGTTACATGAGCTGTAGAGCTTTACAATACAGGCCAGGAGAGCATTTAACCATGTGCTTATAAATAAGGACAGGTATTTTGAGTTTCACACACATATACTTCCTTACTTTTGATCAAGTTTTAAAGGATCTTTCTCAATAGAGTATTTGTAGAATTTCTTGCTCTCCAGAGCTCCCTGTTCTGCCTGTTGCTGCCTGTGAGATTTGTCCCTTGGTGCTTTTCCAAAGTATTGGGAATACTGGAAGAAAGATGCAACTCCCTGAACTACAAACCATTCTCACCGTGCTGTATGTGGGAATACCAGGGGGACAGCTGGGTGAGGAAGATAGGATTGCTGAGCAGATTTTCAGTGCCAGCAACATGTGGACACGTACCTTTTAGAAAACCAGGCTTCTCCCTGCAGTCTGGAAGGCAGAACCCCACCAGGACAGGGCTGGCAGCAGTGCCCAGTACTGTCAGGCACCTGCAGCCCACAACTGTGGTGCCAGACAGTGCACCAGCAAGGATTTTGACCTGCCTTATTTGTTTCTTGATATTATGTATGGCTATTTTAAGGAAACAGTTTACAAATTAAAGATGATTAGTAAATCTGCTGACTAATGAGGTACATTGATAACTAGGGAAAGATTTACAGGTGCCGACCAAAGATCTACAGAAATGAGGCATAAGGCAGACAGAGAAATGAGGAAATGCATTATCTTTTTCTCATTTGTCACTCCTTTACTGGGCAAGCTTGGGCAAGGTGTTTTCTTCTCTCTGTGTCTAGTTTCTCTATTTGAAAATGAACATTAAGTGATTGTGTAAAGCATTTCTAAAGGCAAAGCAAGTGCTGTGCACACGTGTGCATGCATGAGATCCTCTGTATGCATCCCATCCAGGATTGCTAGAGATGAATCTTTTGATAAACAGACCTGAGTTTTCTGAGCATTTATCTGCTTGGCTTTATCAAGCCTGTGCTGCTTTGCATCCACTGCTCATGAATTTTCACCATTGGATTTTTTCTTTAATGTGGTGCCTTTCCTCTCACTGGAATTAGCAGGTGATGTCCCTTTGTTTAAAATATTCCAGTCATCAGACAGATGTAAGGAGCAGGCAGAAACAACGTGTGAGAGCTGCGCAACTCAATGCCACGCCAGAAAATTCTGCCTTTACATTCTTCTTCGCATTTGCTACTTTGTAACAGCGTTTAAAAATTCTCTTTGCATCCTTCCCTTTCTTATTAACCTCCTTCTTCTATAGAACACGAGGAGTCTTAATGTCTAGAAGTGTAAGGAAGAAGATATCTTAGTAGCAGTTTAATTTAATTCGACGGGTTCTAAGCTTTTAGTATTCTCCTTATTTTCCTGTGCTTGGGACTGCTGAAATCTAGGAAAGGTCATGTAGAGATTGGATACGAAAAATCAGATTTGGGATAACAGAGGAGGAGAAACATCGTTCCTTAGGAGAATTGTTTAAAGGATTGGCTGAGGTACAGCCATTCAGAGAACGGCTTAATGACTCCAGTTGCTCAAACGGGACCTGTTTTTTTACTCACTTGAAATCAATAATAAAACTCCTTCTGTACAGTAAGAACAAGAGAGAACCATTCATTCCTCAGGCGGACCAGAGATTAACTAAACAAGCTCACTGGGCACTCCTTCTACAAATATGCTACAGTGCTTGGAAGGCTTTTCCCTCAGAAAACCAATTCTGCCCATATTTCCTATTTTTGCACAGCCACTTCTGCCTCTGTCATTATCAGAGCACAAGAACTGGTTGCTTTCCTTGCATTAACTTTGATGAAAGAGGTGCCCTTTCAGAGTAGACTTTGACCTATTCAATGGCATGCTTACCATGCTGTCACCTGGAGTTAAATTTTGTTTTGTTTCTGAGTGTCTGATGGTCTGTAGCCTCAAGAATCAGCTCTCTGCAATTTCCTCCCAAGTAAGTCACGTTTTGTGTCTAGTATTATAATATACATCATATCTCCAAGATTCTGCATGAGCTCAAGAAGTCATATTCCTGAAAACATTTACAAATCAAGCTCTGGTTGTAAGGTTGCTCCTCTGAGATCAGGACATTTTGAGTCTTCAAAGAACTACTACACTGAGACAAAGTTAATGAGGGCTGATCTTCCCAACTTCATGGAACCCAAAGGGATGTTCAACTGTCCCAACTTTTCACAGGTTATTAGTGAACTTTTTCTTACTCTCTTTTCCTAATGTAACTATTGTCTGAGATGTCTCCATGATGATCTTGCAGCAATGCTGCTCGTGACAACTGCACCCCCTGTAAACATTTGGCATCTCAGATTTGTTAGGGCTTCCCTCACGCCTGGGGGTTTCTGACAAAGACACAATTAATAACAACTATTGCTGTTCCCAAATATCTCCTCTCATTGATTACTGTCAGTCATCTTCTTTTACACTGGTTTCTCAAAGAAAAATTGTTTGGTTTGAATCTTCCCCTAAACTTTGCAAGATGGCAACTCTGGGTTTTTTTGGTTTGTGTTCTGATTCCTGACTATTCCTTTAAGGGCTTTAAGTTACTCACCATTATCTGTAGCCCCTTCTTCACTGGCTTCTTTATTCTTTTGAAATATTACTGATAAAGTGGGGATAACACCTCTACCAAGAACAAAATAAAAGATCCAGGCCTTGGTACTTGAAAATATGCAAATAAAAGTAGAATCCCAGCCCTGTCTGAACTCTTTTTTAGTTTATGCAGATTTAAGGTACATTTAAAGCAGCAGTTCAGGGTGGAAAGGGCAATGTTTTGTTTGCCGTATCCTGCTCTCCAGTGGAAGATTGAATGTCAAACGATGGCAGGGCAGGATGGAAAATTTCCCATTTTGTGTGACCATCTGAGGGTGAAAATGAAAGTTAAGGAGAGTGCTAAATTTGCAGACGTGCCAATAAACCCATCCCTTCCTGTCTGCTCACTGTCAGTTAGGCCAAACTCAGACGTGCAGAAAGAACAGAATTCCCTCATCAGTCACCCTCTCCAAAATTTCCAGGGATGAGGAAGTGAGGGAGGGTCAAAGCCATCTGACAATCAATAGCCAGACTTTGTTGTGCCTGGCTGCACGTTGGCTCAGGCAGAAGCAATTGCTGACACCTCCTGACTCACCCCTGGGATCCTCTGTCACAGCTGGAGCAGCAAAGGCAAAATTAAAGTTAAAAAAAAGCAAAATAGCAATTAGTAGTTGACTGGGCCTGAGCCCTGGTGTCCTGCACGTAGCTGTCACAGGTTGGGCTCTGTGTCCTGCACTCCTGGACATCATTTCACTACACTGAAGATGTCCCTGTGTGGAGCATAAGGAAAAGCTGGCATGTGGATAGGGAAAAGGCATAGAACAGTATTTGGTACCTCTGCTCCTGCAATCCACACTTGTCACAGCAGAACAGGAAAGAAAATGATTGTGAGATTACTGTGTGCAAAAATAGTTTTATGCTTGAAAAATAACAGTGAACTACAGAGCTGCAAATGTCTTCTTTAGTAAAAGCACGGTCTGAAGAAGAAACTCCAGTAACAAAGCACTGGCTGAGGCCAGCAGAATCTCTAACCAAGGACAGGTAACAGAAGAGATTTTACTACTGGTCTTGAAAAAACAAGCCATAAATTTCTGGGCCAAAATGAAGAACAGAATATTCAAGCATAGAAGTAACTTCAGTTCTGAATTTAAAAACTTTGGCATATTTACTCCAAAACACACAGCACTGTTAAAACAATTTTAGTAAAACTTATGTGCTTCTCTTTATTGGTGACCTCTTGAGTCTCTTTTCCTTACACCTGCCTTTATCTACTCAGTTGTTTCCTGCACATTCAGGTGTCACACTTTGGACAATGTACCTTGGTCTGCACCAAGGCGTGCTTTCCATGTTTCCTGGATGGAAAAAGGGGTTTTCTCAGGAAATTTTATGGCTCTGCTTTATCTTTATGTACCTTTTTACTACTTAAATTGTTTTTAAGGACTTCTTGCTACGTTAGGGCAGTCTTGCCTATGTCTGCACAACTTTCAGTGTCCATGTGAATTACATCACATTTTCAAAACTTTCCGTGAGAGTGAAATCACCTCCCCTCTGCCCTTCCCATTAGGGATATGGTGCCAGAGGCTGTGGGGTGTGAGCTTACAGCTCCTTCCCTAGCAACTATCTACCTTCCCCTATCAAAAAAGACTATTTCCATGGCACATTCTTCAGTATCTTCAGAGTATTTTTAGTCAGTTTTCAGTGATTTTGAGCTTCAAGTCCAGCTCAATACTTATACACTGAAATACAGACAATTTCCCCATTTGGTCTCTGTGGAGCATCCCAGAACACAATCTTCTGCCATGCTGCTGCCACTTTCAATTCATGGAGTGAATCTTTGAACTAATTCAGGAAATTTTGTCTCCTATCACAAATCTAAATAAAGACTTCAGTCTGAACCTATCTTCTCACTACATCTTCTCCTTTTTTTAATTTGCTAGCTGATCACCCAGTGAATATATAACTGGAGGAACACTCACCCTTCCTTATCAGTCAGCAGGGAATGAGCAGTCTTTTCCATGCAAGCTCACTGCAGGCAGGGTGGCTTACAGCTGGTGCTCACCTGTGTCCCTGGTACCGTGGTTTTCTGTCGCATAAACAAGGTGTGCTTTGGGAATATGGCGATATATACTCTGATTAATCCTTCATCATTGAATAAAACACTTGTTTCTTCATGTGGAACTGCCTATCGAGCAAACCCAACATGTAGGGGAACCTGAGGCAGTTGCTGAGATAGGGTACACTGAATAGTGCTGGGATTTGTGGAATATTCCTCAAATATGATTCCCGTAACTGAAACAAAGTCAATAAAAAGTGACATCATGCATAGGTTCCCAGGAGAAGGCAGGTTGGAAGGGATGTCAGCATTTCACCTAGTTCAACCTCCTGCCCCTGCCAGTGTCAGCTGTGAGGTGAGCACTTGATCCAGACTGGTCCTGAGCACTTCGGAGGAAGCAGACGGCGCAGCAACCTGTGCAACTTACGCTGCCGCTGGGCTGTCCTTGTGGGGATAAAATTTCTCCTTATACACAGCCTGGACTTCTCATGCCAACTTCTGCCCATTGGTTCTATCTTCCCACCCCTGCAAAGAGCCTGGCTCCATCTCCTCAGTGACCTCCTGAAAGCCACTGGAAGGCTGCTCCTCTTCTCCAGGCTGAACAAGCCCCGCTCCTCCAGCCTCTCCTCACAAGGTAGCACCGTGCCCCAGCCCCAATCACCCTGGTGGCCTCCACTGAACTCACTCTTTGTGTACTGGAGGTCCAGACTGGACTCAGCAGTTCACCACTGAAGCATGCACATACTCCAGTTGTGCTGCTTTTCCTTCACTCTCCTTCTGTAGGAATTCCAGGCTAGGGACAGACTATTTAGCTTGGTTTTCTTTCAGCAAGCAAACACGCTGCTGATTGAGACAACTCTTGACCACACTGACAGAGAGGTGGATGGTCTTTGAAGCTGCATTTGGAACAGGGGACACCACTTGGGAGTTTGAAAAGTCACTGAAAATACAAAAAAGAGATGTGGAAGAATATGTGTTGGTAAGGTCAGATTCTAGAAAGTGATGGGTAGCTCTATGGAGTGGGTTAAATCACAGGGGTTAATCTGTAATAAGAGGTCCTAGTACACACATCAAAGGACTGTTACAGATTAATTAGCAGGTGCTATTATTAGCCATAACAATTTTTGTCTCCATTTCCAAAAGGATAAGATGCGAAACAACTACTTCATGCAGTCTAAATGTTTCACCCCACTCTTGTAGTGTAGAGTATTTGCATCACAGCCCCCAAAGCAAGAGGAGCTGATGCAGACTGTGTACTTAAGGGACAGAAATAGCAAGTTTTCTGATCAAAAGCACGTTCTTGCCTCATCTTGTTTTTATGATGACTTCTTTTGATTTATTCATCTGAAACCTGGCAGAAGGGAACATAAAGGGGAATTTTCTGTGACTTTACAACACTGTCCATTAAGTTTGGGTAGCTCAAGAGACCTGTCTGACCAGCACAAGCTGAAAACCACTCTGTCATTTCCTTCTTTTTTCTTGTGTACCAGCCTCCTCTTCCTAGTGGGGTTCTTGAGGATCAACTGTTTCTGCACTTCCATGAAGTGTCAAAGTCCTTGTCCAACATAACATCTCTGATCCTGATTTTCTCCCATGTTTTTGCTTTTGGAATCCCTTTTCAGTGGAACAGCAAAGCTGCATGTGTGAAAGGCAGATGACTGGCGCCCTGCAATGACTTCACATTCATAAATCCTCACAGTTAATGTCTTGATTTGGTAGAACGACCATTGCAGAAAAGGTGACTTCTCAAGTTTCTGCCCACACGGTGTCTCACACATTTGGATAAAGACGTAAGAAATGACAGCTCATGCATGGTTTTGGTAGGGTCTTGTTAACAAGGTCTTACCCAGTTGGATGATAATTTTGCAAGAAACACACCACCCCATCTCTGACTAACCAGCAAAAATAACTGCACTATGGAGAAAGAAGGACCCAGGTCAGTGGTGAGACACGCAAACGAGTACAGTATAAACCACTGACCAGCAAACCATCAAGTCATTTTAAATAGACTGCTGGATTTAACAGTGATAAAGTTGAAAACAAAAAAAAAAAAGGCAGTTCTTCAGCACTAAAGGCAGCAGCAGGACTTTTATTTTTCCAAAAGAACATATAAGCATGGGAAAAGAAAGCAACAAGTTACTGGACAAAGAAACTTCAGAATTCTTTCTGCCTTCCCCTCACATAGAGTGATGCCTTTGGGCCCAGACTCCAAGCTGATTTGTGGAGGATAAATTTTCCTTCAGCATCACTCCCACCTCTTATACTTGTCCACCCAGGCTCCTGAAGACACCGTGTTTTGTAAAACTGGATGAACAAAACTGTTTCACTTTTAATTCTGGTAACCAGGATTAAGCATAGGCCATTCCTCTGAGTATTCCAGGCAGTGAAAAATGGTTTAAGATGGTGAATGCTACTGAAGTACAAGGCAGTCTCTCCCTTTGATTCCAGTGGCTTTGGCTCAGAACCAAACATGGAACAGCATGGAAGGTAAACATCCTGATAAGTAATTATCTAGACTGCCTTTATTAGTATAGACCAAGACAGAATTTCATAGAGCATGAAGGCAAGATTTGTCTCCCATTTAACAAACAGTCCCATAAGGTTCTTAAGAGTGTTACAGAGTTCTGTGCAGCAAAGCTACATAATTATGATCTGTGATTTCTTTCAGATACTTATAAAATTGAAAACACTTCCTAAGTAGTAAATAAATAAGGCCCTCCCCATATAGTGCAATAAACTGAGCAGATTACAGGTTCAATACTGTATGCAATCTGTTCCTTTCAAAGTCTCATTGTTAGATCAAAGGGTTTATGGTTCTGTTCCTCTCTCAACCAGACATGGACTGCATTCAAGTTACTTTTCATGCTAAATACCACTCATATTGTGTACATTCTTTGTATAATTACCTCAGCTATAAAGTCTGCACCTTTGCTTATGAGGATAATGAAGTTAGAGTGCAGGGATTGGCTCTCCATCTCAAATTTCATAATAAACCCTGGATGCCTTTCCACTGCATTTAATCAATTAGAAATTACCAGATTTGGCACTGTGTCACTGTGACATCCTACAGGCTCTACTCTGTCAGTTGGGAGCAGGGTTTGGAGATCTCAATATCTTTAAACCATGTTCTGAAATAGTTGCAAAATGATCATTACCATGCCAGTACCTCCTAACGTGGAGCCATGCCAGTGGAGAAAAAGCAATTTCCTGCTGCTTGTCCCCTGAGTCCCAACCTGTCTGAGAGCTGCTGTGTGCCCTTTGAAGGTCTCCCGAGTTAAGCACCTAAAAAGCAATCCAAGAATTATTTTTGAAATCTTGGCCAGAAAGCTGCAACTTACTCTGTGAGATACTTCCAGCTAGGAAGAGGACAAAGTCAACAGACATCTTGGGGCAGAGAAAGCTCCAAGACTCAACAGGTGTCTGCATTCTGTACTGTAAACTGTGGTTAAACATACCATTTCTGTGATCTCTAGAAATGGGAGGGAAAAACAGAAAGTAAAAGAGAAAGCAACCCTTGCAGTTGCACAATTGTGGAAACCAAAATACTCTATTTTTAAGCACGAACAGTCCTCAGAATGGCTCAGTATCAGGAAGGTGGCTCCAAAATATACAACCTCTGCCTGTGCCCACCATCATGATATAATATTTTCCAGACTAACTTCTGTTTGACATTTGTTTTGAAAGAGTTTTCCTTGTTCCTCGTTTCAGACTAGCTGAGACACAGCTTTCTGTAAATTAAATGACTGCTAAGAAATTGAAGCAAGACAGAAAATCCCAGATCATGTGTGATTTTACTTAACGCAGAACATGAGTCAACCTCATCAGCTGCAAGAATTTATTGTCAATTTTGCATCTTTTAAAATCTATTCCATAGAAGAGAATATTAATCAAAAAACCAGTAGTTTAAAACTTCTTTCAACAAGAATGAATACCAGAGATGGTGCGAAAAATAAAAGGACATGAAATGCCATGTTTTTAAACAGATGACACTGAACCCTGGCAGAAGGAAGCCCACAGGTAATGAGGCCATTCAGTCTGAAGTTGTGCAGCTGCAGCAGAAAGAAACTATTTCACATGGGATAGTGATACAGCCTCAAACTGTGCCAGGGGAGGTTCCAATTAGACATCAGGAGGAGCTTCTTCACAAAAGGGTTCTCAAGCATTGAAAAGAGCTGCCCAGAGAGGTTTGGAGACCCTGTCCCTGGAGGTGTCCAAGGAAGGTCTGGACATGGCACTCAGTGCTCTGGGCCGGGGACAAGGTGGGGATTGGGCACAGCTGGGGCTCGATGGGCTAGGAAATCTTTTGCCTGAATGATCCTGTGGAGCACCCAAACCAAGCTGGCTCAGAAGCTGCTGATTAAAAAAAAAACAAAAATCAAGTTAATCCTTTTCAAAATGGATTCATGGAAAACATGAAGGCAGATTCTTCTGGGACAAAAGTCACCCAGGTTGACAGTTACAGAATGGGCAAGTTCAGTGTCCCCAGGTGAGGACAGCAAACAGCAGCTCCAGAGCTTTCCTCTTCAGGCTCTACAAGTGAAGTGAGGAATGGTGGGGGCCTCTCCTCCAGTGACAAACACAAACATTGCTAAGCTCTTAGGTGCAAGTGACAGATGCCTCCCTCTGCTTCTAAACTTTTAAAACTATTTTAAATATCAAGCACAATTATGAGGAAAACAGCAAACAGTCTTCAAAGAGCAGAGTTTTTTTAAAGTTAACGTGTCTGCCCTGCTTAATCACAAGCTGAAAGGAGTACTTGATGACTAGTGTATACTTCAGTTAACACTATTTCATAAAACCTGGCTTGACAGAAGTATAAGATAAATTAATCAAATAATACAAAAGTTGAAAGATGCACCAGCTGGCTCATGCTCCAGCAGAGGTACATCAGCTCTGAGCAGCAGGCAAGGCTGCAGGAAAGGGACAGACCAAGTGGGCAGTGCAGGTCCATGTCCAGCAGCGTAGTGCGTCAGGGACTTGCTTTAGACTGCTCTGACCAAGACACTGCTCACCTCAAATCACCTCTTTGGGGTGACACTGAAGGACATGACATTGTGGAGCATAAAAGTCTAAAGACTCATTCTCACAGTTTAAGGTCAAGGACTTTTACAATTAATAGATATTATGATATTGAGTATTTAAGACTCACAGATGTGCTGCCTGTTAAGTTTGTAGCTTATCAGAGCTTTATAGGAAGGTACAATTTATAATGGCAAGTTAAAAGCTATTACAAATAAGAAACTGTTTCCTTTACAAAAGATGTGAGCGAATATTATTTGTTTCTCCCAGAAATAGCGTGTATTCCTCTTCTTTATAGCACCACAGTAAAGATCACTTCCTTATGACATTTGGAAATGAGCCAAACACCATGGAGGAGAGGTTTCTGTTTAGCATCAAGTCCTCATGCTCAAGTGTCCCTAAACAAAAAGCAATGCCTGAGACATAACCCACCACGTGAGAAAGTTTACAAAGTGCTAAAGAATGATTTAAAGAATATTCCATTACTGACAAATGGTTCTAAGCAAGGCCTGGCCTGGGTTGGAAATACTCTATTCAGTACTCACAGGGCTCAAATGACTTTTGGTGGTGAGTATGAATGGAAATCAGTAACACTTCTGACACAAGAATGTGATCAGAAGTGTATTTGTCTCGGGCCACGTGAAGGGCAGAATGCTATCCTGGATATTACATAAACCACAAATTTACAATTTTGTCCATACCAAAACCTGAGATAAATAAATAAATTACAAAAATAAATAAAAGGGAAAGATGTTCACTAGACGGGGAAGCTTCTGCATGAGGCTTCAAGGCTGGTAACAACCGAAGTGGTCTTTACCATTTCTCTGTGGGCTTAAAAGCAGGAACCTAAATGCTAAACAAAATATATTGACCAACCCACTGCTACTGCTCCATCTTTTGACATGTTACTTCCATATTTGTATTGTACAGATTATTTCCACACAATTTCAGCTTTAGGTTTCCAAGGCCATGTATACACAAAACAGAAAGTATAGGACCAGTGCTGGATCTGGCCTTAGACTGGATGTTGATAAGTGTAAATCACTGTAAAGTGATTCAAATGATTCATTTCTCCATACTTCAAGTATGTAAAGCATGATATCTCTTTATTAATCAGAAGTCTCCCAACTGTCTTTCCTTGTTCTAATGTTTGTCTTGCTCTTGCATAACAAGCCTCCAGTGAAACTCTCACTACCTTAATCAAGAGTTGCCCATACATAGCCTTTGAACTGTTAACTTCACTCAACTCCTAATTGTGGAGTACCTAGGAGAAGTTATTGACTCAAGGTCTTACTGGAACCAGCTGCAAAAGTGTTGTTGGCAGAATATAGTTACTACATTTGTGCCAGCACAATGAAAACCCGAGGCTAGGCAATGGCACAGGATACCCTTCCACACTGAAACTGAGGGTGGTGACTGAATGCTTATGCCGTGAGGCCACAGACCCAGGGCTTTGACACCACCTCTGACTGGCCCCTGATCATCTGGTTACTGCAATCACCTATCAACAGCCCATCGTTTACCAGAACTGGGGCAGAGATGCGTTCCTCATTACAGTAAAAGCAACGGAAGCCTATGAATACACTTTTGTCCTTTCACTGACATTATCCCTTGCTCTGTCAGCAGCCTCATGAGCATCACAAGTTTTTCAAACTCTTCAACAGTAGCTACAGAATGCAACACAGCCTCATTTACCCACCATCTTTACGTTCAGAGATTCTGGAGGACTGAAAATGGGAACGCAGCGGCACCAGTGTATTTGGGGTTGCTGTTTTCTTCCCAATTGCCACGGCAGAACCCGGGAGGACACTGCCTGTGACCTTGTCTTTCTCACCATGGGCAGCAATTGCCAGCACAGTGGCACCACAGGAACAGGGAACAGCTCTGGGTGGCAGAGAGGCAGAGAGCTGCTCGAACACAGGTGAAGAGAACTCAATTCACTGTGTAACTCTCAGTTCAGACAGATCAGTGAGTGATAAATTTGGGCAACTCCAGGGTTAAATGACTTCTGAGCAGAAGTTTGTGGAATAGTAATTTTGGTCAAAAGTACTAAAGCTCTGCCCAAAAGCCCTTTCAGAGTTCAGGTTCTCATCTACATGTGGGCTAATACAACATCTTTGGTCTCAAACTATGCTGCTGGGGAATGGAACTTGTATAATGTCTTGAAAACATAAAAGCCTCAGCATGCAGCTCAATGACTCTTCAGTCCAGTCATTACAGAAACATGTCTGAGGCACTGCGGTTACTTTCACTATTAAAAGGAAGTAAATAGTTGTTGGCATCATATCTCCTCACCATCATAAAAATTATTTGTATATTGAGTAAATAAAGTTATCTTTGACTCTATTAAAAGGTTTTTTTTTTTATTTTGAAAACTAGATTATGATTGTACAAAAAGCCCCCAATAAAAATCCCTCAGACATCTCCTCATGCCTCCTGTTGAATCACTACTATACAAATATTTAGTCATGATGTCTTCAGCCTCACCAACCACGTTCCCTGTCTGCACTCTGCTGAGAACTGAATGCTCTACCACTTTCCAAACCCTATAATTCACAGATCCTGGTCCTCCATATCAGCTACATCTATCACACCTTTGGTCTGATGTTCCCATATCCCAGCTGGCACCTCAGACATTTGGAGCTGCAGACATGCCATGGCTGCACCACCTTCCAGCTTTGTGGTCCTTTCCCTCTTGAACTAGCCATAAATTAAATAACAGGCATGTAAGAATGATTTAAACACATGCAATTATCCTGTTTTGTAAATGAACAAAATATTACACCTATACTACCAAAAGTCAATTAAAGCCATAGAGGAGTGTGAGCACTCCACATTTAAAGTTCAGAAAACTGGTATGCTTCCATACACTGTTAATCCCACTGATTCTTAGAGTTTTTAATCACTACTGCAGTGATACAAAATTAATTTCATCTCCATGCTACAGACCACACACAGAGAACAGACGTGGAGAACAGCATGGGTCACCTGTCTGCTGCCCTTGATCAGAAGCAGTGCATTCAGAGAGTTTCTATCAAAAATGCTTGAGCTTTTTTATTAGTGTTCCGCATCATACTGGATTATTCCTTGTCAACTGCCAAGGTTGTAGCTTTCTGTGCTCCACCTTGCACCAAAATATTTTGAAAGTTTAAACCAGAATGGCTACACTTTCAAAAAACCAAATGTACCCAGGTAGAAAGACAAGTGGCTTTCCTCACATGGAAGAAACACCTACTCTGTTGAGCAAGTCTATTACCTTCCTGCTTTATCTGAAGTTAAGCAGAAGGCTCACTCCAGCATAATACTGAGTAACCTTTGGTACAGAAAAGGATTGAGGAAGAGAAATAAGTGAGGTGGAGAGACAAGATTAGAACAGCATTAAGGGATTGGTAAGACCAAGACAACAGAAGTTAGGGGTGTATAAAGTGATGTGAAAGACATGGGAGTAGAGAGAGGAACAATAGTGGGGATGGCAGAGGGAAGAATAACAGAGAGCAGGAATTCCTGGAGAGGAGGGTTAGCAGAGAAAAGTAAGTTTTTTGATACAATACTTAATGAACTTCACTTACAGCCCCATTTCTGTTACAGCACTTGTCAAACTCTCCTGGCCCGTTGCGAGGCAGGAGTGAATCTTTGTCCTTTCCCGGCCCCTCGGGACCCGCCCGAGCCCCGCGGGACAGCGCGGCCGGGCGAGCACCGCCACCTGCAGGCAGCCCGCCGCACTGCAGCCAGCGCAGGGGCACTCCGGGCACAGCGCTGAGCTCCGTCGGGAAAACCTGCCGGGACACCGGCCAGGAGGGCTGCTCCAAAAGGACTCCCCTGTTTAGAGGGCATTTATTGTGTGTTGCAAAGCGTGTGAAGCCTCTGAGCTACAGAGCGTCGCACAGGCAGTGACTGCACCATCCTGGGCACAGACCCGGCTGAACGGGCACTCCGATGACACCGACGGTCCCAGCAGGCTGAGGTGACGCAGCAGCAGAGTGCCTGCCATGACCTGTGTCACACACACAGGATGAAATCCACGGTGACTGATGCAGGGGAACCTTGTCCCCAAAGAACCAGCAAAAGTTATCACTTGCTGCTAGGGTTGATCCGGACCTAGCAGTATAGTGGAATAAGTCACTAAAATCCTAGGCAAGCTTGGGCTTTAAGTTAGAAGTTTATGATCATACAAGGCAATAGTTTTAACTTAGACCATATAATTTAATTTATAAAATTAAATAGCTTCAGGAATACTAATTTAGCTTCATGACATTCCAGTGAAATATAAATTATTGTATTATCCAAGAGAAAACTTCAGGCAATAATTCCAATAATTCTAATATAGTACTGGGCTTGACTACAAGTCCTCTAAGGATGTTTACCAATGTCCTTCTTGGCTTCATCCTTCCTCTTCTACTTCTGGTTTTTATACTGAAAAAAAAAAAAAATTGTGGGAAAGAGCACACAACTAAGTAATAGTTCATACCAACAAAGATTTACAACTCTTCTTCACGATCCACATAAGTTTATATCCATTTTCTTTAAGTTAGATTGAAATTTGGTAGGCTTTCTCTTCGGAGTAAAAACCAATGATTCGGGCACAGTTATTCACTAGATTGTACCTGCTGGGATTTGGTTACTGCTAAAATATCATAATCTGTGACTAATCTGTGCTTGCTCCTGTAACAATTCCCATTTGGATTTCATGGACTGGCAGAGAAAAGGACTTAAGAGTCACTTAGTAAATTAAAGCACAGGTATTTAGAGAGCAAGTTGAACATTTGACTTTTTTCATTATACACCATATTAAGGTATCACACTCCCCAGCCAGACTGAAATCCCAGGAAGCACAGATGACTCTCAGCTGTCTAATGGAAACAATACTCATTCTTTCATCTAAGAAACCAGTCTGACAGCACAGAGGCAGATCCACTGGGTGACAACTGTGGCACAGGAGAGCTCAGCACCACAGCTTTGCCCCTGTGTGATCTATCCCTGATCTCTGCAGCCATGGACAAGGTGTGAGGAAAAACAGTAGTTCTGGAAGTTCATGTAAATTGTCTGAGGACAGATTCTGTTAGGAAAGTAGATGATGCATAGCAAGATGTGGCTTGTAAAATGCTGTATTGTAATTTTTTCTCCTATAATAGAGTGATACTAGCCACTACTGATGATATTTAATAGAATTCTTTATGGAAACAAAGACTTACAGAGAGAGCAACCTAAACTGTTACTGGTTCTGAAAAAAACCCAACATTAGTTCATATTGACCAAGAGAATTTTAAACAAGAACTGTCACAATCAGAGATCCCTCCTGGCTGGGTATTTCCTTTCACCCAACACTTCAACATCCAGGACAACAATTTGCTATTCAGAACTTGCTTTCCAGTGTTTTCTTCTTTGTTCTGAACTGAAATCAAAATGCAGACAATCCCAAGCACTTACTTTATTCATCACCCAGTCAGCATCTTCAATGGCTCTCCTAATGATCTGCTGGATTCGCTCAGGATCATCTTCATCAGCATGAACTTTGAAACTCTGCAACATTCCAAGCGTCACTGAGTTGTCAACACAGCAGTTGTCAAAATAAAGACAGTATTTAATTCTCAGAAAAATATTTGTTGCAAATAAACAGTTGGTCTGAAAAGGTAAAATTACACATTGTAGCACCTGGCTGTGCTCTTTCCATAACAAATCTGGTCATATGGAATTTCATTTAAGTATTCTCCTTTCATACATCAACAACAAAAAACCCAGAGAACTTCAATTCAGAACAACAATTGAAATTGTCTGGTATGTTAAAACTAGAAAGACACAGGACAATAGGTATGATCAAAGGCATGAAATTACTTCCATATGAAGTATGGAATATGCACAGTCAGATGAGGTTTACCCAGATGGGGGGAGATATTTATTCCTACAAGGAACCAGTAGGTTTCACCATAAAAGATGTGTTTATGGAGTAAGTAACGATTGTTCACTCTCCTGACTAACACAAGAATTAGAGACTAAAGCCAAGAAAAATAGGTTTCAGATTCAAAGCAAACAAAAAGAAATGGTCATTCACACACTCCTACTATGACCCTTCAAATCCACTAAGGTCTCAAGTTATGCTGGTTCAAAGGGTAGCAGAAGAAACCCCACGCCCGCAGGGTGCTGCAGCCCAGCCGTGTCCCCGTGTCCCTGACCTGACGGATGGCGTGTCTGTAGTGCTGCTGGATGTGGCCCTGGGGCAGGCGGCGGCAGCAGCGCAGCAGGTACCGGTACAGCTGCAGCGAGCTGCGCACCAGCTCCGCCTCCGGCAGCGGGGACATGGCCGGGCCCGCCCGCGGCTCTGCAACACAAAACAAACAACAGCCCGTGAACTTTACCGACAACACGGAAATAAAAGCGCAAAGTAGTAGCACACAATGAGAACAGGGCCGGCGAACTGAGGTTCAGCAGCATAACCTGTAGAAACTTTAGGAGAAACCCCAATATGAAATGAATGAGAACTTGCTGAGTTTGTGGACAGACGGGGGTTGGCTGTCATTGCTCAACGCAGTAAAACACCAAGTGCGGAGCTCACTCCAAAGGACCACTTTGTGATGGGAACAGCCACGTGTGCCACAGTGTTTTACAGACAGATTCCCAGTGTAACTTTCTCTAAGTACTCAAAGCTGTATCACAGCCCACAGGGAGTTTCTTACTTGCTAAAGCAGGATCCTTAAAGTCCATCCAACTTCAGTGCTTTCCTTGAGCATCCCTAGGAGTTCATCCAAATGGTGTCTTTTTAGAATGAGGATGCTCATAATGGCTACAAATGGTGCTGGGATGTAACAATATTTTCTGTTATTGTCATTCTGTCAAGAATTTCAAGGCTTCAGCTGGAAACAACATGGATAAATACAGGAGAAGACAGGAAAAAACATTGTTTGGTTTTAAATTTTTCATTTTTTGGTAAGAGCAAAAGGAAAAGAACAAATCAACCAAGTTTCACTTCCATAACTATACTTACACATTGTAACAGTAAGTCCATCCAAGTCCTATAAAGTGCTAATCAAAGACTGTAAATGCCTTGTCATTTAACAGATGGTTGCCATCTGCAGAGAACTAAATTAACATTTGGAAAAAAAGCACTTTTACATCATTACTCTTAAGAATAAAGATAATAAATAAGCAACTGAATAATGAAGTAGGTGCATACTGTTATTTTAGCACCTCTTATGATACCTACTCATTATTTGGAATTTTTTTTCCTTTTTCTTAAGTAATTTAAGTCTTTTGGCCAAATGTATTTCAGAGTACACCACCACAGCTATTACATGCCTGGGCTGTATATTTGCACAGACTAGATCTTGTTGCAGTGGGCAGAATCTCCTCTCTATGCACCTATAAATTCCCATTATAACAGGATCAAAATACCCCCAGGCTTCAACAGGTTAATCTCTTGTTTTCTTCCAATGTTTTTTTCTGTAAAATATTTTCTCTTTGCAGTGAAACCTATGCTGGGCTCCATGCATTTTTGCTTTGGATTAATTTCACTTTGGCATTTAAGTAAGGGAGGTGATTACATGCTCAACAGTCAGCTGAGATTCCTGAATTTCCCTTCAAGCAGCAGAAAGACAAGCAACTCCACAATGTGATTCAAAACATATAGACTGAACTATTCCCTGCCCTTCTCTCCATGGGAGACAGAAGTTTTTATCATCCAATACAGAAAACTGGAATATGTAGTTGCATTCAAGTTGATCTGAGCCCAAATTTAACTTTACATACAGGTTTTTTGGGCTATATCCTTGGCTGGTAAGAATTGGTATAATTCCACTGCCCCTAAGAACCTGACCCTGCCTTTCACATATTCCCAATAAATAGAGTGAAATATCTGAAAATTCAATACAGATCCCAAAATACACTTTGGGACCAGAGCCAATTTGTGAAGTTGTTTCTAGGCTTTGATGTGTAAACTCATCGTATGTCACTGTGCTCTAATTAAACCTAAGTGGTGCAATAGATTTCCTGTCACAAATGCAAAGATCCCTCATGTGCTGGGACTGTCCAGGACAGTTTGCTCCAGCACAAAGAAAAGCAGCTCTGGGAGAGAGGAAGAAACCAGTCATGGAAACATGGATATGGAAAGATAAAGCTGATCAATGGAATTGAAAATGTTTCACTATAGGTAATTAAGAATTTTCCACTGCAGTAATTTTTCATAGGAAAATGATGAGCTGTTGAATTCAAATTGTGTGACAAATACATTTGCACTGATGATTTTTTTGGGGGGGAAAAAATTCTTTGCCTTTCCATAAATACTGGACTTTCTAAAAGATTTGAAGATGGAAACTTTCACCCCATCTATTATCAAACCTAAACTCCCTCTATGAGGCTCTCATACTCAAATTAAAAAACCAAACCCTTGAGTTCCCACAGATTCACAGCTTTAAAAATGCTACAAATACTTTGACATGGGCAAGCTTCATTGGGAAGTTTATCACCAAAGATCTATGTTTTTCTTAGGATGTAACATCATCCAGTGAAAACTTCACTGGAAATCTACCACAGCACATGGAAAACTTGATAGCTATTTTGGTAAAGTGGCTGTTTAATAAGAAATAATCTCATGACCTGTGATTCTTAAGTTCTAAGATACTGGTGCCCTGCATGAGCACACCTCAACAGGGACTAGACCCTGACAAGAGGTAATGCTACACTCTGCACTTGTGCACTCCAGTGCACTGGAGGATTTGCACAGCTACTACTGTGATTTGCCCCTTCCTCAGCACAAAAAGGACAATGAAGCACAGTACAAATCTGCACTGTTGCCTTTTGTTCTAAAAACATCTCCCCTCGAATCCCACAAAATGTTACCAGTTCTATCTGCCACCTAAAAACTCTCGACCTCACAAAATCTGGCAATAATCCTGACTAATAATGTAAATCTCCCTCTGATAACTTAAATATCGTGCACAGCA
This sequence comes from Lanius collurio, assembly GCA_020086605.1. NCBI lineage: Eukaryota > Metazoa > Chordata > Aves > Passeriformes > Laniidae > Lanius > Lanius collurio. The sequence goes on along the minus strand of JACBWW010000032.1, from coordinate 576,170 downwards.
CAACAAACAAACTATCTACACCAAGAACTGTTGAGTCAGAAAGAAAATAATCCGCTAATTGTGCTTTTCTGGAATGGATGACTGTATAATGTCCTAATCAGAAGGCTGAAATCACATTTGCATTTAGATAAAGCCCCATTCACAAAGAGACAAGTATAAAAGGAGACACTGAGACTATTGTGGCATTTCTCTGCATTGCATAATCATTTACATTCCTGATAATGATATTCAGATGGTGAAGCAAAGGCTGACCAAAGCCAATTAATCTTCACTCTGCATTAGCAGGTTTGGCAATTGACCCCATGCACAGCAGAACCCTGATGAAGCTGAGATGACACTATGCCACTGCTCTCAGTTTATTTTTTTTTTCTGCTATTGTGAGTGTTTTTCAAGCAAATCCCCACAGTTCAACAGTTATGATCCCAATCCCTTTGAACTAGTTAAACAGCCACCAAAGTTGGGCTCCAGAGACTGGAAGTGTTAATTAAAGGACTGCAAGAGTTACCTGAGCTGCTGCTGTTTACAGGTTGGCTCCCTCTTCCCCCTCTGCCCTCTCCCCAGTATACAGGCTGGAGATGTGTTTTATTACTTTGAAGTATTACACCCTTAGAAGTCTTAACTCAGGAATTTATGCTTCCCCATCCTAGTCAAACCTCATTATCTCAGGAAAAATAAGAATGCCAAATCAAGAAAGAAATTGGAAGCCTTTTGAAACCTCCTTAACCACAAAACATATTAGTTCATGTTGTGACATCAGTCCAGGAAGGCACCCAAGTGAACGGCTGCTACTCAAAAGGTTCTTACTCTTTGGTTGCATCCATACTCCCTTCCAGGTTTCCCAGATTCCCAGCTGCCAAATGCAGCACAGGCCTGTGAGTCCAGCCCCAACTGCCTGCAGCAGGGGCACAACTCCCCACTTCTGGACACAGCTGCCCTCCCTGCTCATGGCACTGTCACACCTCCCCTCAGTCCCCAATGGGTCATGGGAGTGCCTGGCGTGTCCAGGGCAGCGTGAGTGGCTCTGCTGCCCCAGGCAAACCAGCCAACATCCATCTGTCCATCCGTCCATCCGTCCCTGCCCGCTCACAGCCACTCAGAGCCTCAGAACACTTGGCAGCCCCGGGCATGGCTGCCCTGCAGCCCCAGCCCTGCTGTGTGGGTGAGCACGGACAATGCTGCAGTCACTTCCCAGCAGCCACATCTCGCTGGCTCCTATTGAGATCTGCTGGTTTGATGTGATCACTTCTGACTAGCTGGGGCCGGGCATTGTTGGGATTTTGTCCTTTCTAAACACGAGCTGCAAAGTCCCATTGCTTGAGCGATGATAGCTGGTCCTGCTCTGTCCACTTCTGTTCCTCTTCCTTTTATGCTCTGATTGATGCATGAGGCAGGAGCAGTGTCAGGTGACTGTGCAGAACAATTTGGGGGCACAGCCCTGCAGTGTAAAATTTGCTTTACACAACATTTGTAGAACACATGAAAGATTAAGAACTGGCTAATGACAGATCCCAAAAATCTGTTAGTTGACACGGAATCACCACTGCTTGGATGCTCTTCATTCAGTTCTACAGCATCAGGATCAGGCCTAATGCTGTTATTCAACAATGTCACCAGTTTGCAAATGTAAAACATAATAAATTATAAACGTAATAGAAATACAAAATACAAAATTGTAATTGGTAAAACTTGAGGATGACAAAGAGTGCTAGAGCTGGGCTTAATGACCACTTGTATAAATTAACCAAAGCCACAGGGCAGATGTCTTACCTTACACCCTGGTTTGGTATCAGACAGCAGAGATATGCAATACTGCAAATAAAACACTCAGGCTGTTGCAATCCTACACCAGTGAGGAAACATGCTGCCCACGCTGAGGCCAGATTACCTTGTTCTGTATAATTAATAAGCATGATCAGACTAATTAGAGTAATATTCTTTGGAGCATGCTCACTAGTGAGGACAGGAACCTTCCTGGTCTAGGTGCAATTCAAACTTCTCTATTTTTTCCCCCTGAAAATGACTTCTCCTGGCTTAAAGAAAATTCTGAAAGCCACAGTCTCAAAAGAACTTTTTCTTCCCAGCTCTGAACTGCTCAGTTCAACTGCTGTTAAAATTAATTTTGTTCTCACCAGCCAAATCTGTAAGTATTTACCTTTGGGATCATGCCTGAATAGGAATTGAGTTATCAACTTTAAACCAAAACTGCCTGTTCATTCCTTACTTTCTTGTAAATATTGTATTTGTTCCAGTGCTTAGTTCCAGTTTAGCAACTATGATTCTGCCAACTACTTTGTGCCAGTTAGTGCAACAACTTTCTGGCTAAGTTTATATCATCTTCCAAAACATCCAACTGGGCACAAAATAAGCTGCCACAACTTTTGCTGATGGACAGATACCCAGTTGGCAGTGTAAGGCACGGAAGTACTTTTGAAGGGCAAAACCATGCTGTCTGATTAATGACCACATTAACTCTATGGACTATTGCTCAGACAAGCATGGGAAAAATAATCTTATATAAGGTTTTGTAGTGGTTTCTCACTGTTCAGGAAGGACTGAAACTGGTTAAAGTTTATTTTACCATTATTCTTTAATACATACTCATTTTGCTCATGCAATCCAACTTTATATATTTTTTTAAAGAAAGTCAAGAGAGTAAAACAAGGAGCTGTCAGTGCAGAAAGGGCTCTCCTTAGGAAAGTACAAGTGTCAACAAACTTATAAAGGTGGAGAGTCAGAATTTAAAACAGCAAAAGAAGTTGCTGTAATCCACACTATTGACTAAAGTTTAATTTAAAAATATTATTTTTTTTAAACCAAAAATGTCTAACATACTCCTCTGAACCTTCCTTTAGTGCAAATATCACACCCAGCCTACAAGGGAATAAACCCTGTACAGTGTGACCTCTCCTTCTCCTGCTCCCCCAGCACATCCCCTCCAGCCCTGACCGTGCACATAATCCCTGGATGGTGATGATGGGGCTTGTGCCCTGCCCTGAGATCTACACCTCAGCCTGGAGTTGTCCTTCCCAACTCACATCATCCTTCCCAGCAGCACCAGGAACAACTCAATGTCTGTTATTCCAAATTCACACCTGCTGAAATTCCGCATCTGCCGATCCTTCACTCTCAGTCACAGCAATAATCCGAGCCAACCCCTTCCCTGACATAAACCCTGTCTGTGGTGGAATTAAACCATGGATGAATTTGACCCACCACATCCTGAGCAAAATCCACATTCCTAGGAGCAATGTTTATAAGCAGCAGTATTACAGGACGTGTAAGTCTGGGTGCCTTTAGCCTCTTAGGGGGATTGGAACTGGCCCAGCTCACTAATCAGGGATTGTTTCCATACCAACAGCTAATCAGGGGCAGATCCCACCATGTCTTAGGGACACTTGCGAGCTCTTAAAGCCATAGCTCAAGTTTTCCCCAAAACTTCACTGTCACTCTCCAAGGCCTAGTCTAGCTGAAAAGCAATCTGCCTTATTAATGATTACTCTGCATTTCTGGTTTTGACTGAATGGCTCTGAGACAATTAAAATATTTCCTTTGTTTCTAAAGTACTTGAACATTGATACAGAATGCCAGAGAACTCTTTTGCCTTTGCATTTATCAACACCCGCCTGAGTGAAGGAGCACGGCAGCACAATGCCGAGTGGCAAAACCACTCAATGGAAACAGAGCTGCCTTAGTTTTCATCCATGATTCTGGTTTGTTTACACTTGGTGAAACCTCAAGAAAAGGGGGATAAAAGCTTTGGTTCAATCAAGCCCTGGTGGTAACCTCCAGTGCTAATAATTAACTCAATTATGCTGAATTAATTTGATATAATTATCTGTGATGAAGCAGAGACAGCAACACAGAGAAACTTTGAGAGACAGGAAGAACAGAAGTCTTAACAATACAAAATACCCTATAAATAGTATCTTTTTTTCCCCCAAACTGAGTCAAAGACACAAAATGAGTTCATTACAGTCATCTGGCTTCACTCAACCCTCCAAATTGCCCCCATACCCAGACAAATAGCTGCGAAATCCAGCAAGTGCACTAGAATTACAGCAGGCCCTGACGAATTTGACACAGCACTCAGCACAGGTGCCTGTCCCCATCCAATTATCTAAACAATGCAGATTTAATAATATGTTTAAGAGATACACAATGCTTCTCCTTTAACTGGAGATGTTAATTAAGAACACTTTCCTGTTGTACTGTTGTCAGTTGGGTGGTTTTTTTGAGGAATAATCTGGAGTATGATGCTGATGGAGTCTTTTCATTTGATCTGCAGTTTTTATCTAGTATTTTCAGATTTATTCAGTTCAAAACAAACAAACTCCAGCTATAAAAACCGAACATCTATCGTTTTCCTTCCCCATTTAGTATTTCTGTGCTTTGCTTTGAAAAAGTATTACAGAAGTGCCTCCCTTGCTATGAAAATATGCACATTTTACTGAAGGTTTTTTAACGCTTATGTATTTAAAAAGAATAAAAAAGTCAGTGGAGGCAAAAATTAAATGTGGTTAAGTCTTGGGAAGTGGATTAAATGACAATGAAATCTAAGGAATTCTACGCAAATTAATGGGAAAGTAGCATCAGAATGTCTCAGGACTCTGCCCTGCTGCCTCTCACCCTGGAGGAAGCACCCCTGGCCTGTTAGAGGGTCAGACAATGCCTTCAGCACCCAGACCCCGCCAAGGGCAGAGTGCTGGACACCCCAGCCAGGACACAGCCCCAAGGCTGCCCATGCTCCTGGGCTGCAGGGTGTCCCTGTCCCACGTGCAGCCCAGCACAGACCCCCATATGCTGCAGGTGGGGCTGGGAAACCCCAGGTCAATTTTCCTTTGTCCCCTTCCCCTCCAGCTGCACCGTGTGCATGGTATTAGCACTGTCGTTGGTATTTGCCTGTTGTAAGGAATTTAACAACTGACAGCATCACTGTATTTAATGTTTTACAGCTCATCCAGGACCAATGACATCCAGCCATGGAGACCCTGCTTCAGCCTGAAATGGCTGCTTGACTTACACCTGTCACAATGCTGTAAATACATAAGTTTCTAAGTTTATACTGCATTTTTATTATCCTTGGTGACAAGAACAAAAATATTACCTCTATCATCACCAATTGCTTCTGAGGAGAGATTCCAAGTGCTTAGATGTAAGAAATGAATAGTATTTTTCCAATTTGCTAAGTAGGTGCTGCTTACACGCCCCCAGATCACTTCCTCCCCGAGTTCTGCTGGCTCTCAAACACAGCTGATCTTTCAGAACTCGGTTTAATTGCCACCAGGCTCTGATCAGACTCATCAGTTCAAAGCAAACTCCATTACATCCATAATTTATGTATTTGATTTCAACAGATCGTTTTGTGCCCAACAAAAGAAGGGGGAAATAAGTGTTTTGCATGGGGAAGCTGCTAATGTTTTCTGAAGAACAAGTTCTAAAAAATATTATTTCTGTAGAGACACTACATTTTAAAGTGTTGAGACGGATTGTTCAAAGTCTCCTGCATTTATCTGGACAGCAACTGAGATTTTGTCTACGCCTATTTCCCACAATCTCTTTAGTTTAGAGAGCTGAGTTATTGCTGCACGGGGAGACACCCTCAGCGAAAGGGCAGGCACAGGCTGGAGCGAAGCACAGCTCCCACCTCCTTCAGCCAGCACAGAGGAATGAGGTGTGGGCTAACATACCCCAAATGCACCCCACACCCATCTGACAACACAAGGGTGTCCGCATAAATGAGGAGTTCAGCAGGCCCTCCCTGCCATCACCCCGCCTCCCCCACAACTCCCTCTGCCCACCCCCGGCCCTGCTCTGCCGTCACAGCCTTGATTTTCCCTTTCATGGATTTTTGCTTGAAAAAGCATCACTGCCTCGATTGTCTATTTTCAGCCTATATTTAAGAAAACCCTTTGGTTCCATTTGTAGCCACATCCTGTCTCAGCCTCCCCCTCTTTTTGTTCCTAAATATAAGGCTGATGCAATTTGATGCGACATGACAAAATAGCACATTTGCATTGGCAGAAACTTTCTCTCAGCAGCAGTAATTAAAGGGAGTAGATGAGACATTGCTGAAATTGGTGTTTATTTAGCCTGGAAATAAAAGGCTTCAAGATGTCTTGAGAGGGATGTTCAAGTGTGTCACGACCATGAAACTCATCAATGAGTGCTGCCTTCTACATGCTTCCTTTCTGACAAAGAAATGGTCACTCAAACAATGTAATTGATTTAAAGAGAGTTAAAAAAGAAATCGGAGTTCTATAGACCATATTCCTAACCAGTGAAAATTCTTTAATGTGTTTCTTGGTATTATAAATAGTACCAGGACACTTGGGTTACACGTAAGACAAGGTCAGTCAATCTCTAGCTATAGAGCATAGGCTCTCTCAAATTGAGAAGAAAACCAAGATCTCATTGACCACAGTTAGAATTAGGTGCTTAAATATCAGAATTTTTGATCTGAGATGCAACAGCAGAGGATAGGTACTGACCTTCACAGATTTTTATTAATTGTCAAAGACAGAAATCCAGAAACAGCAGCCTGGATCGTGAAACTTAAACAGGATTGAAACTACAGATTAAAACTCACCTGCAAAACTCATGAAATAATTTACTGTGCCCAGTTTTGCTGAACAGATGCACTGCAAATACCTGACAGGATCAGGTAATGTCAGCTTCCTGTACTCTAGTCCACTATTGATGACAGCAGTAAAAGGCAGTGGTGGAAGAAGAGCAATATTTAGAAGTTGTGGGGTTTTTCTTGATATTTAGAAGGTAAATATAGTTTACTTAATCCATGTGAAGAATTCAGGGAAAGGTCTGGTGGCTGTTCCATAAGCCACAGGATTTAGCAGACATAATATGGTTTCAAGTGAAACTTCCTGCTCAGAAGCATCTTCCCTCTCCTTGCGCACACAAGGCTATTCTTTAAAACCCATCTGTGATCAGCTCTAAACCGGCAGCCCACGTTTTGAGCAGGCTCGTTTCCATCCTAACACAGATGGCACCAAGAACAGGGCAGGCCAGAAAAAAATCAGTTTGCATATTATGCTTCAGTTTTTATGGGTCATATTACCATTCAAAGCCATCAAAATGGCAACGCATATGTGATGTGTCTGCCATCGGAACTGAAGTGATACACCATCAAAATCTTATCGGGGCTGGTTAGACAACGTTTCCTTAACCATTGGCTAACGTTTGATATTTAAAAGTAAAGACGTTTTCCTTACCAAAATTTTTTTCACTTTGACAGATCAATAAAATCACTTTGAAGAGTCCAAACAGAAAAGACATTATGCCATCTTCATCCCTGAACAACTGTATCGGCACAGCTCTCTTGGCAGAAGGGAGCTCAGCTTCTATGCCAAATATTCGCTTCCTCAGCGAGCCAGGTGCAGATGTTGGCTATGTCATCTGTCCCAACTTCTTTGTTCTACAAGCCAGAAAATTGTTCCCACAGCTTTGGGGGAGAAATGGGGATATGAAGAGCTCTTTGCATGCTTTCATGGGTGGAAGAATGCCAGCTGTTTTAAAGACTGTCACAGAAATAAGAAATGTGTCATTACCCCCACGTGCAACAATCAACCAGCAGAGAGCCGTGTCCTATAGATCCTGAAGGAATGCTGCAGCAAGGTCAAAGCCATGGGATTCTGTTCCCAGCCTCCTACACACCCTCTGCCTTCCTGCAGTGCCAGCTACAGCCAATTCCCTGTTCTAGGGGCCACTATCCCAGATGTTCCAGAAGATCTGCTGCCACAGGGACAGGCTTTAAAGTGGGCAAGCCTCTTCTGGGAGAAGTCTGTTGAATAGTAAAAAGTATTTTAAATGTCCTGCTATGTTATCATGGCACCTGGAATTCAAAAATGCTAACTGACAGCCAGGGCCACCACACCATGTCACTGCCAATGGGAACATTCTTCATTCACAAGTTTTTTCAGCCCTCTAACCTCTCTAGATGATATTTTGGTCAATGCTGATACTTCAGGTCTTTATTCTCAATCAGATACAATACACACAGCAACAGCAGATTCCCTCCTCCATGCCAAGACCCCATATCTAGTTGTAGTAAGAAAATACTGTTTTCCTGCTGGCAATTTGGGTTCTACTACTGGATTCATCAGCATGGCTGGAATGGAGACAGGGTGATCCTGAATGTAAAAGGCTGTTTAGAATTAGCTCCTGCAAACATGTATGGTCACATGCCAATTCTGCACCAACTGAATTTCTACCATTTCTTTGTGATTTGTCATTTTCACTTGTTTCCCTGTGTGAGGTAAATAGGTTACTGAAGTTTTCCATATAACAACAAAAAATTCACTTACAGCATCCAGAGTAGAGGAACTCTAATTATCTTCACAGATTAGGCCTGTCCAAGTCCAAAAAGTAAGTGAGACACCTGCAGAGAAGAATCAATTTTCATTATCTGTTTCTCCTCAACTCACTACTTGAAGTGCCATTAACAAAGAAGTGCCAAGCAGCCCATCCATAGCTCAGTTTATCCCTATGGAAGCTTTTGCTTTTGTCTGATCAGTTACATAAGACATGAACGCATGGCTTTAATATGAACAGGCTTTCAGTCATCTACTCTGAAAGACTTTAATAAACATACACTACAAAAAGATTAAGTAGAGAGACATTCCGACTGAAAAGAATTGACCCTTCAGTATTTCCTCATAAGAGTTCCTGGAGGTAAGAAAGCATTCACGTTCTTTAAAGAGCCACAGTTTCCCGCACTCAGAACTCTGTACAATGACATAATAATTACTTTACAGTATTCTGTATACAAAAAACTGCTTTGGACCCAGGTGACAACATACTGCACACAAGAAACTGCGTTTTCTCACATACGTGGCTGTGCAGTGAGTAAAGAAAATCAACTCATTCTCTAAAGCCAACACTAATTTGTTTATTTAGAACCTATCCTAAGTTTGTTGAAGTCAAGCAAACGGATTGCTTTGACTATCCAAAGACATCTGGATCAGGTTTTATCTCAGATCCTGTCATAGAGACTTTCAAAAACTACTTGAAACAAAAGTCCTGGAAGATAACAATGACAGAGATTCTGAACTGATCTGTTTTGCCTCCCTTTGACAGACACAAATCTTTGAAAAATCTAAGGCAAAGCTCTCAAGCACATTTACAAACACAGGGATCAAAGGTAACTGTTGCCACAGATGAAATTTTTTTCCCCAAGTATTAATAGTGGCACAACTTGATGACATGTGATGATTGACAACAGCTTGGGATGTTCAAATTTTGGTATCCAACGTCAGCATCTGTATTTGCCCTCTGAAGGCCATATCAGGATGCACACAGGCAGACTTACTGTATGTAATAGGTGATGAGAAACAAGAACCCAGAACAGATTCAACTTTAAAAGCTCATCCTAAATCCACTGACACTTTCTAGCTCTGGTATAAGAGCCAGATACCAAAAGCTGCCTTATTTTCATCCATCACCTTAATTTTCTTTTCTGAGAGCAGAGGACCTCTTATAAGTACCTTGGTGGAGTCCTGCAGACAACACCTCTCATTAGCATTGTTAATTAGCACTTAGCAGATACACCTGCAGTTAGCTATCCCACCAGGACCGTTCACCACGCCCTTTCAGAAGTGCAGTCCTCTGTTAACTCACAACCAATATAATACCCAGAGAACAACACAATTAACTTCTCCTTAGGCTGATATTCAAACCAGCAGTTACTTCTATAATTCACTTAGCAGAGCACCAGGCACCTGGGTTCAGAGAGCTTTCCAAATCTACTCCAAATACACCCAGCTGAGCTTTAGGAACACAATAAAATACTATCAGTTGCTCTGTTTCATTGCTCAGTGATAAAAAGTCTAACTTGAATTTGGAAGTAGAAGAGTCTTTTAAAGAAAAGCTCATGTCAAACTTGAGGCTCCTTTGTGCTGCCGAAGTGTATAAAGAGCACTGATGTAAATGTGAATTACACTCCTGACACGGTTACTAACTGGTATAAGTTAGTTAAAGTCAATAATCTCCAACTTGCTGCCCTATTTTTATCTACTGAAAGCCCAGTGCCTTCTCGTGATCCTACAGTGCAAAGCTGACCTGCACTCAATCCCTTCAGTGCATCAGATCGGTGGCAAGATCTCTGCATGTCTGTACGCCACCACCAAACAGCTGCAGCCTGGAACTATGTCTGCATGGTATGGTTGATTTTAATATATAACCTTTAAAAACAAATAATAAAATTCTAGTGTGTCCCAAAAACATGTTTGAGAAAAACAGGCTTACTTTCCATGCACATACATACCTCCAAGCAAAACTTGGAGCATATGTTCATTCCTGTCTATGATGGAGCAACAATATTGCTGTTCAATTTCTTATTTATCCTATATCATACATGCTTGCTATAGCCAAAAGGAATATAAAAATGCCATCTGTAAAGTCTATACACTTTAATAAAGTGATTGGTAATAATTTACTACAGGTAAACAGGTATAAATCTGCTGTTCCTAACATGCCAAAACTTATTTATCAGTTTGTCTTTATGGAAATTTGTTTCAGTGAGCAAAGATCAAAGCCACACCAAATTATTTTTCAGAAGGCTGCCAGTGTTTGTCTGTGGAATGACGAATCCCATTTATTGCAACATATCCCTGTCTCTGTATGCCACAGCTCTGCTTCCCACTGGTGTGAGAACAGGACCAGGAGCAGAATCAACTGACCTGCTCACACATTTCTTCCCCAGCACGAACTGGTCAGCTTTTACCAGGAGAAACACTTCCATAACAGTCTGACCACACTTCTCCCTCATTTGTTTGCAATGAAAGAGTTAATATCTGTGACCCAAATATGGAGACCCATTTTAAACTTGCTGAAAATTGCTTTTTAATCCTAGCTCTCGAGGATTTCCTTTGAAACCATCTGCCATGCACGCTGGGTACTTTTCCCTGTATATATGCAGGATTACTATAATATGGATTCTTTTGTGTAACTTAATACATTTCAGCATATTAAAAAATTAGTTGAAATTTCCATTCTTTTCTGATTTCAACTGCCATAAAAATGACTGTAGAAGTCACAACCACTGACAAATTCATGGCAAAGCCAGCACCCATATTTATCTTATTTACTGCAGTATTTACCTTGCAATTCTAATATTTAGTCAGTCTGACACTGGCTGGGTTTAAGGAATAGTTATGAGTTACTAATATAACTTATGCACATGCTTCACATCCAGCTAAAGAATTTTGCTTGATAGGAATGGATTTAATCATGTGCTTTACCATGCTTAAATTTCCCATGCTTACTTCCAAGACGGGAAGACACAACATGATAATAATTAGAGATCAGAAAATATTTCCCAACATTCTTTCAAATCTATTGCCCAGATTTTTCTATTTTCTTACTATGAACCTTTATGCAATTGTATTTTTATAGTACAAATATCGAAGAGAAAGAAAATGTCACACTTGTAAATAAAACTGAATTTTAAGATTGGCACATGCAACCACATGTATTTTAGAAAATATCCAAAACTCAAACCAAAGAAAGTATATTGCTTACTATTACAATAATCACAGCCAGAGGGATTGAAATAGCAAACATTCAGTAAGCTAGATTTAGAATCAATTTATTGGATCAGCCTATAAAGAAAAAAAAAATCTAAATCCCAGCACAATTATCAAGCATCTTCAGAGTGAAATACTTTTTAAAAAAATGTGATTTGCCTGCAAATATTCTGAGAACAGAAAATAAGGACAATTATTTGCATAAGTTTAATCACTTAATGTGACACTGATATTTCAGGAAACAGACAGGCTACAGCCTGTGAACTTCTTTGTTCCAGATAAACACATCTCAGAGCACCAAACCTGTGCCTGGGCTTCCTGAGCAGTTCTGAGTCCTCGCTCACATGATTCATTTCCCAGCCAGTCATCCAAGATCTAATACAAGCAAGCGGCAATGCAGAATCCCCCTCCAAACCAAAGGGAGGATCCCACTCCCTTTGATGCCTTTTCCCTGGAAAGGAGCTGTGTTAGATGTGATTAATATACAGGATAGATCTACACATGTAGATGTTGGGAGAATGTAGAGAGGAAAAAACAAGCAAATCATTTTGTTTCAGCAGTAACAGATGTTGAAGCATCATCCTGCAGACATGTTACTTTTAATACAATACTGCTCATAAAGTGAGGAGGGGAGGACAGAATCAATGCCCAATTACCCATTTTTTTCAGGGTTTCCATTTTAATGAGCTTCCTGGATGATTCTGTCCTTTTAATTTTCCTCCTCTAATAATCCTATAAAATTTGTTTTGTCTAAAATATCAGCAAAAAAGAAAATAATCTGTCTAAAAAACATCCTAAAATTGCTGGTAGCATGTTCTTAAAAATGACACATTATAGATCATTTACTTCTGTATAAATGCAGAGCAATTCCCAAGATCCTACAGCACTGCTGGGATTAGACTTGAGTGACTGAAAACAGCTTCATGTCCCAACACATCTGTTAATGGCAAATGAATAGAAACTGACTAACAGTGCAATGGCATTTGCAGATAGATCAGGCTGGAAAAAACAACCAAATGTAGAATAAATAGATTAAAGCCACCTTTCTCTGGCTAAGGGAGGGATTAGGTGAAGTCTGGCCTGCATTCCAGCTGCAGACTAACCTGGTTTCCTGCTAGGCTGCATGTTATCAACAGTGCCAGTGACTTCCCACCTGACACCTGGCCAGCCATGTGAGGAGCTGGTGACACCAGGGGTGGCAGCAGGGCCGCTGCTGCGGCCACAGAGCACACAGAGCTCACATCCCCCCAATCTGCCAGGCAGCACAAGCCCAAAACAGCCCAAGCTGCGCACACCCTCTGCAGTGAAGCAGTGCCTGGCCTTGCAGGCAAGGACAGGGTGAGCATGAGCAAGAGCTCCAGTGACAGCACCCACAGCCCCTAAATAAAAAAAAGTAAAGACAAACCCCTAACAGCCATAACTGTTTACAGAGCAGCTTTCTTACAACTCACTGGTGCCCCAATACCACAGGAATTAGTGGTGCGGAACTAATTGATACAAATCTCCTGAGGGGAGGGTTGCTGCTGGTTATCTCGAGATGAGAAATTTAGTCCAGAAGAATAAATTGGACAGACAGCTGAAAAGCTTTAGTTCTCTTGGTAGGAAAGGAACTGATCTGGTAAAGAAAGCCCTTAAAGAGATACTATCGTGTCAAAAAAAACAGGACTAGGAAAATCATTAGTAGTCTTAAAACAACTGAGAGATCTCTGAAAACTTTGTGTTTATATCAGTACAGCTAATTATTTCCACCTTCACACAAAAGATGAAAAACTGAAGATGTCAAAATTTTAACATTTCTCCTAGTTAAATTTCTTATGAATGTAATTATGAAACTGCTATAAAAAGCCCTGTTCTTCAATTAGTGATTTCATTTTTGCATCTAGTATTTTTATCTATCAATTCCCCTTCCACCAAGTTGAAAAAAAATAAAAGTATTAAGATATTCACAAGCACGTAAAGGACTATTCACGATTCTGGCAACATGTTGTATCAGACTTTTCTGGATTAATTTTACTGCCCAATCCCTCAATTCCATTTGTTACAATAATTTTTTTGATAAACAAAATAACCAACAGTTCATGTGCATGTCATAAGTGCAGCCTGCATTTTTTGCTCCAAAGTGCATGTACGCAAGATTTACTTTCTTCAAAACTGATCCCAAGGACAGGATTACAAAGCAACAACACAACAATGAATTCACAAAAGGCACCTGCATCCATGCAGCATTGGCTTATTTGCACAGCTTGTGAAATTGTGGGACTCCAGGATGTGAGCCCCGCGCTGTACTCAGGGACAATGGGATGTCCCAGCACCGCAGCTCACACCGTCCCTGCTGCTGCGCTCTGCTGCTGGGCCCAACGCTCTCCTGAGGCTGTCAGGAATCAAACACCCCAAACTAGATGAGGGTGGAAAAATCTCAGCAAGAGCTCCAAACAAACCAAATTCTCCATGTACAACCACTGCCTGATGTCTGTCTTACCACAGAGACAGAGCTCCTGTCATGTGAACCAGTGACTCCTAACTTACAAGTAAGTGAAGATTTCCAAACCTGTTATCTTCCCTGGACAATAGGTTTGAATCAAGACAGGACCGGAACTGCATGATGTGAGCTCAGTGCTGAGTTAAGCCTGGCCAGACTGTAGCACACCCCACCAGCTGAGAAGCTCTGCTCTCCGTGGAAGCCATGGCTACCCTGATCCTTAGGGTAATTCAGAGCACCTCTACTCAACTTGTGGCTTGGCATTACTTTTAGCTACCAGTTTACTCCAGAAACAGTGGATCATGGAGAACAAGGTTGCTCAACACATGACATATTTAAACAAGCAGCAAGCAGTCATGCAACTCTTGGAAAAAACAAATTTACCATCACACAGAGATTAAAATCATGCAGTGCTTTTTGCTTGGAGAGGAGGAAAAGCAAATAGCCTGCTTCTCTCCCCTCTCCAAAACCCATCATTTAGGGATGCTGCTCGCACAAGGACAAGTGCCTTGTGGTGATGCTTTCAATTCTCCACCTTCTAGGGAAGATAACACACTGAGGAGTTATTTTAAGAACATCTCATTCACAAAGGTCTCCAATTCAGTCTTCAGAGACAGAGATGATTTTCTTGCTGCTTCAACATCTTTACTGGCATGACATTTGCTTCAGAGGGAATTCATTTGCTGTTCCAGCATCAGAATGGAGCAAGAGCAGCTGCCAGGAGAGGGATAAAAGGAAACACTGTCGACAAAGAGCAGCAGGGTCATTTCTGGTGCAAAGAAATATAGAACAGAGAGAACCACAGAACTGACACTTTCTCCAGAAAGCAGCAGGGGATAAAGATGTCCCCTCTGCCTCCTGCAACTGGTGTTTAGCAGGAAGGAGGAAAATGAGACAGAAAGGACAAAGCAATCAGACTTAAGTTTGTAAATGACTAATTATTGCAAACCAACTGTAAACATCTGAGCATTTCCACTTAAAGCAAAGCTCATGCTTAAGAGTTGCAGTCGGCAAAGAACTCAGTACGTCCTTCAGAACTCCCAAAAGAAAACACTTATGGCTAGAAAGCTCTGCAGAGCAGGAGCTCAGTGTTTTGGAGGTGACATCTTTGGGATGATTTCAAGTTGCAGTGCTAATCCTGACCATTGTATCTGTATATGCAGCACACTGGACAGACTTGGGGCAGGGCTGTCATCCCACCACAAAAAACTGCATTGAAAGAGCCAGAGGGGGCTGATGGGCCAGGGAAGCAACACAGGTGCCTGTAGACTCTGATGTCCAACATCGGGGAGAAGCAGTCTTGGGTGACACCATCTGTCACTCACACCAATTGTCCCCATCCCAGGCACATCAGTGCTGCCCTGCTACAGGAACCACCATTCCATTATTTAATTGCTGTCCACGGCAGGGTCACATTCCTACAATGCCACTCAAAAGAGCCAACCTGCTTGTTGGCCTGACTGACAGTCTCACCATAGGTCACCTGCTTGGTTGGATTACTCGATTCTTTCTCCTCTATCTTAATAAAACATTGCCCTTAGCAGGGCAGGGATTTGTCCCTCATTCCATAGGACAAGCAGATCCTGCCCTCCTCCTAGATGAAGGAATATTGCCATCCTTGCAAACGTTAAGACAGAAACCTTTACTCATAACCAAAGCTAAACCAAAATATTCTCTCCCCTGCTCCTCACTGCATTTTATTAATGGAGTATTTATTCTTTTCCAGTTTCATAGAGAAAAGGCTTTAAAGACAAAAACTCTGAAATATTATTCTTCGCAAAGAAAAGGGCTAACATACCTAAACAGAAAAGTTAATATTTTGTGTATATGTTTATTCTGTTTCACATTAGCATCACAGTTTATTTAGAGCGTGGTATTTATCTGACTAACCAAATCTGCTCAGATTCACAGGCATTAGCACCATGTTTCTGACACCTTACGGGCTTCAGCATCAGGATTTATGAATTAAATATTTCCAGGGCGTTACAGAACACTGAGGACTGTATCTGCAGAGTGTTATATCAGGGTATGTGTGGGCTTGTCAAACACCCACATGATAAATTATCAATAGTGCAGCTCAGAGCACCCTTTTTGTGGATCAGAAACAAATCTGTGCATTTTATTATGCTTTGTCCCACTTAATGTTATTTTCTTCTGCATTAGAGCTTCACAAAAATCCTGCATGCCTAAATGCAGAAGGACATTCATACACAACACACAATCAAAAGACTTTAATATTTCGAGTCCTGTTTTCACAGCTAGTTCATGTGGGACAAGGAAAAAAGCCAAAAAATTATGTCTGGAACTGGACTATTACATTTTATACTGTTCAAGATGACACAATCTTTTGTGGGGAATTTTAAGGTTATAACACTGCTGAGGAGCATCAAAGAAACAGGACTAACTGATTACAAATTCTCTTCCACCCCTTGCCCATATGCAGAGCACTGTCAAAGAGATTATATCCCTGCAAAGCAAGTGTCAAATCCGAGGGGAAAATAAACCTCTCAAGAGTCAGAAAAGTCTAAACTTGAAGCTGTGGATTTTCAGAAATGAACAAGTGTGAGCCCTGTGTTTCTGATGCACAGTACTGACTTCCAGATGCAGTGTTTACTTGAGTTTAGCACAGTCAACCCCAGTTATACCAGCACCTGCTCCCAGACAGCAGACTTGTACTGCATTACCACACTCTGAGTGCAGTGCTAACACAAAGATGCATGTCTCCATGGATAACTATCTTCACTAGCAAGGGATTAGAATTTATCTGCCATGTTTCAGCAGCAGCAGTCACCAATCGTATCTCCAGGCCTCAGTGAGGATGACAAATGAGCTGCCCTCAAACTGGGCTTTGGCAGGACCCCATGCAGTGTCTGCCTACCCAGTTCCAATTGCCATTGCTGGGTTTTGCCAACTCGCTCATCAAGCAGCTCAGGCTCACTGAACTACCCACACAACACTCTTGGTTCAAGATCCATGACCTGTCTCAGTGATGAAGTCCCTCAGCAGCCTTATGCTTCTTCAGGGGCTGGAGATAACAAGAAAGTGTTAGACCAGTCCACCAGAAATTCATTCTGCTCCACGTGGGAGAGATTCATATAACTCACAGGGAACACTTTCAAGTAACAGACCTCTACTGAGGAAACAAAGGGTCTATTAGGTGAGCACTTTGCAAGTTTCACGTTTTCCTTACTACTCTTTTGTTTTTTCTTACATATACTTCCATATGAATCAACCAGATCTTGTCCTCCTTAACTTTCATAGCATGAAGAGCCTAAAAAGCAGTCGAACCAAGAGCTCTTAAGTTTCACAGTGTGACAGAGACCAGGGACACCAGCTGAAAGTGTTTCTGAACCCAGTGTGGAAGGAAGATACACTCAATAGGGTGTCACCCAACGCTGGCACCTGACAGAACTCCATATGGGCACCAAGATAAGCACATCCTTCACCAGGCTCCACCTCACTGAGCGGGACTGCTGCAGCTTCAAAGTCTCTGTTTTTAAAATGGTGACATGACAGCAAAACTCTGATGTAATTCCAGACTGGACTATTAGTAACCGTATTTCCAAATGCAACAGGGACAGCTTTAACAAAGGAACCCATCTCGAGTCCTGCAAGACTCTTCTTGCTTACATCCTCAAAGAGCAGGCAAACCCCATTGTTATAAACTATCCCAAAAGTATCCAACCCATTCCTGCAAAGATTTTGCACTGACGTTTCAGGAATCACAACAGGCTGGCATTTATACTCTCCTCCCTCTGCTGCAGAAGAGCCCAACAACGTCCAGTTTTCAGAGACAAACAGAAATGACAGATGACAGGACTGCACCTTCAGGGATTTGCTGATAACACCTCAGCACTGCAGCTGTCCTGTCACAGCTCTGCTGGGCTCTTTTCCTGCCCCGACAGGAGCCAGGGGCAGCGAAGGAGAGGCTGTCAGCTCCCTCCCAGCACAGCACGAGCAGATCCCCTGTCAGTCGCTGACTGCCTCTGGAACTGCTCACCTCACCTCTTTATTACCATCACAGGTAATTTAATTCTACCACCATAGGAAAGGCACCAGTAACCTGGGAGAGTTTTTCTGAAGTAAAACTATTAATCCGATATGATTGATATTCACATGAGAAAATGGAAAGTGCTAAAGCTGTTAAGTTTTTACCCATTTCTGTGTTTTAGGGAACACTGGTGCCTTAGTCAAAGACACTGCAGTCCCCAAGCATGCAGATTCATGGCGTGAGGGAACTAAAACAACAACCAAAGAATATTTCGGTCCTGGTTAACACGTACCTCGCACTGAGCGCCCTGAGCATGTTCTGAGCACGCTGCAGGGAGCCTCGCAGAGACTGCCTCGGGCAATGGGCCACGGTCATGCTGCTGGGAGCATCTAAACCCTCTCATTAGCAGTTTATTTCCCTTTCCTGCCAAGAGGAGCTCACATGCGGCGTGACACGGTGCCACCACCTGCTGCCCCAGCCCGCAGGCCCCGCTGCCAGCCCCGCACTTCGTCGCTCTCCGGTTCTTAAAGACTCGAAAAACAGGCCCCAAAACACCACAGACCGCCAAGCCCTTGGCCAGCAGCCCCCGTCCGCTCGCTGTGCTGCGGGACCGGTGCCTACAGGACGGATCGGGGTCAGCCCGCAGCCAGCGAGGCCCGAGGGCGGTGTGACCCGGGCGAGAGGACAGCGGGCACGGAGGGAGCCGCCGGCGGGCACCGGGACACGGGCACAGGGACCGGGGGCACCGGGACCCGGCGCGGCCCACACCCCGCCCTCAGCCCGCCCTCACCGCGGCTCGCGCTCCGCTTCCCGCCGCCCCCTCAGCGCCCACAGTGACCCCGCGCGCGCCGCGTCCTCACCTCACCCCGCCCCGGGTCGCTATTGGCCCCGTCAGCCGCCCGTCAGGAGCTCCCGTCCGCCTATTGGCCGCTTACCGTCTGTGGGCGGGCGCACCGCCCACCTCCGCAGCCGTCGCGCGGCGCCGCGCTCTGTGATTTGTGGAGCGGAGGCTCCTTCACCGCCCACCGGCTCCGACCAGTGGTGAGGAGAGCTGTCAGCGCCGCCGCCCCACCTCCCAGTGCCATTGGCCCAGTAACCCCTTTTCGGGCTTTCGTTTCCCTTCATTGGCTAATTGGATTGGATGGGCGGCTGCGATTGGGCGAAAAGCAGGTCCTGCGGGCGGGACTTGGCTCGGGAGCAGAGTCCAATTGGCCAGCGGCTCCATATGAGTGGCAGGAAGGTGAGAGAGGCGGGGCCGCCCGGGGTGAGGGTTGTGTGAGGTGAGGGAATCTCGCGGGGTCTCGGCGGCTCCGGGCGCGGCGGCGCGCGGTGATTGGCCGGCGGGGTCACGGGGGCGGGGCCGCTCCGGAGGGGGGGCTCCGC
>JACBWW010000032.1:516571-556380 GCA_020086605.1 Lanius collurio | reverse complement strand
CCCCCCCCCTTCACTTTCTCTGGGTCCTTGTGTGTGTTTCAGGCCTTCAAGGAAAAGTTGCAAACTCCCGAGTTGTTGCTGCTGTGAGGGAGCAGGTGCCTGGAAGGAGGGAGCAGGTGTCTGGAAGGAGGGAGCGATGTAGGAGGTGCCCGGGCTCAGGGAGGTTCGGGGGACACATGGAGAGGGTGTGGGAATGGCAGGGCTAGGCTGGCCAGCCCTCGCGGGGTGTTCAGGGCAGAGGCTCCGAGCCCTCCCTCCGGAGGGAAGGGGAATTGATCACGGTGTTTAATTTCTATAACAAGAAAAACAACAAAAAACCCAAAAGTGAAGGAAAAAACCCACTCCAGCCCCACCCCAGCTGCCCAAGGATGGAGTTGGAGTAGCCAAGCCCGGCTGGATGCTGGGGAAGGGGTTGGCGCCCGCACACATGAAGAGACTCCCCGAGTTGTTTGGCTTCGCGAGGAGATAAGGCCAGTGGAGCTCCATGTTTTTAAAGGTGGGCCGTGTATGATGAAACCCAACTTCTTTTAAAGTGTAGCAGATTTAATTTTTATGGCCAAATGACAGCTTGACCCAGTTGTTATCCAATCAAAGGGCATTTTTTTGAATGTCTCTTTGTGGCACAACAGCCAACGCAAAAATGATGGCGGCTTACAATGGCGGTACGTCTGCGGCAGCAGCAGGTCACCACCACCACCATCACCACCACCTTCCTCACCTCCCTCCTCCTCACCTCCATCACCACCACCACGCTCAGCACCACCTGCACGCCGGCTCGGCCGCCGCGGTGCACCCCGTGCAGCAGCATGCCTCCTCGGCCGCCGCGGCCGCCGCAGCCGCGGCCGCCGCCGCCGCGATGTTGAACCCAGGGCAGCAGCAGCCGTACTTCCCATCCCCGGCCCCGGGCCAGGCCCCCGGACCGGCTGCAGCAGCCCCAGCTCAGGTACAGGCTGCAGCAGCTGCTGCAGTCAAAGCGCACCATCATCAGCACTCACAACATCCACAGCAGCAACTGGACATTGAGCCGGACAGACCCATCGGATACGGAGCCTTTGGTGTTGTCTGGTGAGTAGAGACAAAATTGAACCAATTTCTCCTTGTCATTCTTTACCTGATCATAACTCATCCTTGTTTTTGTCATTTGAATCAGAATACAAGAGAGCTGCTTACTACGAGTTTCTTTGCTGGTTCTTCTCAGTTCTTAGAAAGTTGCTTCGCTTGTTTGCGTTGGCAAAACGAGGTTCCCAGTGGTGAGGAGCCACCTCTGACTAAGAGCCCACCCTGCTGTTCTCTTCTGAGACAATGCAGCTTGTTTATGCCCTTTCTGTACCTTTAATTAGAGTATGCATCTGTGCAGCTAAGCTGTGCTTCCTAAAATTTCAGGTTAACAAATGAGCATTGGAATATTCATTTTGACCTGGCTTAAGAGTCAGAAATGAAAAGCGTATGAAAATGTCTTCCTTGTGCAGTCACCTGTCAAGATCTTTGTCTTGCGGCAGTTTGACCCGCAGTGGTGCTGTGTGCTACCTAAAACAGCACAGCTGAACTTTGCTCCCCTCTCAAAAATGGAAATGGGATTTCCTGCCTCACTGTAGCGCTGCCTCCGGCCCTTTTATCCCCCAGCTGCATTTCAGAGGAGTCTGTCAGCAGAGTGGAATCTCTTCTAATGCATTTTGTGACTACCTTAGAGCCATGTATGTAATTACTGCCCTTCATGAGCACTGACACAAAACTGGCAGCAGTATGTATATATATATATATATATATTTGTGTGTAAATGTTTGTCAGTGTGCCCTATTCTGAGCTGTGCCTGGGAAGCACGAAGGCTGTCAGGGGGTGTTGTGGAGAGAAGGCGTGTTGCAGTGCACTTCCTGCAGCACAAATGCAAAGTTTGCAGTGTGCAGCTGTGTGTGGTGTCTCAGCCCTCTGCAGCGTTCCCAGCCGAACCTTTGGGGTGCCCCAGGAGTTCTGCTTTAGGCACTGGCTGAGCTGCAGCTTCACTGAGAGGAGTGACCGGGTCATAATCTGTGCCAGCGTATGGAGGCAGAGGGCTCAGCAGGGCAGGTCTCAGGAGAGCAAAACCCCTTCTCCCTGCAGCCCAGCCCTTCCAAGTTGGCCACACATTACCAGCCCAGTGTTGGTACCAAATTGGTAACAAAATGGTGCTTTCTGAGAAGGTTGAAGGAGCTGCAAGAGTGAGGTGCAGGTCAATGTTGTGGTTGCTCTTGTGTGCCTTCCCTCAGAGCTGGGGAGTTAATTTAAATGCCGAGTTCTCCCAGTCAGAGGGGAGCTGTTGTGCAGTTGGCACTGCCGTGCTCTGGCTGTGGAACAACATTAAAAAGTGGGTGTAAAAAAATGAAAAACTGACAGGGAATCTGCAGCAAAAAAATTATCTAAAGGTATTTCCATCCGTTTGTATATTTTTTTAAAGTATGGAGCTTTTATAATTTAATTTGTTACAGTCTTTGCTTAAATGTATGTTGTTATGTAAGATCAGCCCTTTTTACCGGTGTTTTGTTTGCCTGTGCATTTCCCAGGTCTTTATTTTCCCAGTTCTATTCACCAAAAAACAAGGTGCAGAGAGAGATCTGATTCCACAATATTCAGTAGAATGAAAGGTCACGCTTGCATATTTAAATATAATATCATTAAGAGTGCTGAGGGGAAAAAGGAAGTGTAGAGGGAAGGGTCTGACTGACAGCAGGTAGGAAAGACAGTGCCAAAAGCATCCGCCCGTCCCGAGCCCTCGGCCACACACCTGCAGCCGCCTGGCAGGACCTGCCCCTGGGGGCCTGTGCCTGCAGAGCTGCAACTACAGCTTTGCTTTGAGGTAACAACAGCTTGGGAAAGAGAAAACAACAAAGGGGGAGGGTGTTAGCTAAAAGCAGAAGCTGGGAGCTGGGATCCCTCCAGCAGAGGCTGCACTGGCTGAGGATGTCATTGGTGGGAGTGAGTTCCTCTTTGCTCACGTGTGTTTGAATTCAGTGGTCACTGCTCTGCTTTTGGCATTTCATAATAACTTGGGCTGGGTTTAAGAGTCTGTAAGCAATAATTAAACTGAATTTTAGTTTCATTCAAAATGTGGAAGAATGCCTGTGTAATTAAGTTTTAGCTACCTGCGATACATAAACACTGAGTTGAGTATTTACAGTTTGAGATGACTTTGGTGTGAGTAATGTACACTTGGGTCTAAGCGTGACACAGAATTCACAAAGCCTGAGTGACTTTGGAAGGAGAATTCTGTTTCTCGGTATTTTGTCTGAACATTATTTGTTCTAATAGATAACTGAAAAGTTTCTGTCACTGCTTCTGAGGGAAATGGATGTTATTGCATAGACAGCTGGAGTATTTGCAGAAGTCTTTCATCTACTCTGATGTGTCACTGCTTTGTTTGGAAGGTACAGCTGACCTGCAGCTCAGTTCAGTGCATCAGACGAGCGATCAGTGTGTGGTCTTGCACTTCCCATTACCTCACCGAGAGAGATTTTCTCTTGGCAGTTGAATTAGCATTTGTCATTAGTTCATTTGTCTGGTACTCGATGATGTTTTGGGGTAGCTAATGTGCTGCTGGAGTTTTTCACTCATGAAGAGCCAAAGCCTTGTGCTTCAGCACTTTCATTATTAACTCCTGTGGGTAGGTGCTACTGCCACTGGTGTCTGTGCACACAGGCTGTGCCTTTGCTCAGCTGGGCACCACTTCTGTGGAAATCGGCTGTCCCTGGCACAGCATCTGCTCTGCCTGCTGAGCTGGGATGGGGAGGGTGTTGCTGAAGCAGGGACAGATGTGCAGGACCTTCCCAGGTTCTGCAGGTTTGCTTCCCCACACTCTGGTCTGGTGAATTACCACAAACCCAGTCACGTTCCTCATTTGTCAAAACCAGAGCGATTTGCTCTTGGAGTGTTTCCTGCTTTCATGTTCCTAAAGTGCTGAAAAAAATCCTGATTTTAGTGTCAGTGACAAGCTCTGTCTGTGCCCTGTGGTTCAGACTGAGTAGGGCTGAGTTTTGGAAGAATTGTGTCTGTTCCAAGAATAAGGAGCTGTCCTTTGGAGAAGTGCTCCCAGTTTTGCTGGGGAGACATGCTGCTGCCATCTGGTGGGATTCCTAAAAAAAAAATAATAATGATAGTAAAAAAATGTATCTACTGAATCTGCCAAGGCTGATGGGTTTGAAGGGAGGGATGAAGCCTCTGTCCCTCTGCAAGAGGTGCTTGTGCTGTTTCCATGGACTGGTGAAGAGGCTCTACAGCTGTGGGAGGAGATAGGGAATAATGACTGTTGTTGGTGGTTCAAGGTGATAACACTGCTGCTGAAATGTTGTGGAAATGTCCTGTTGGCCTGGATGTGTCCACTCCAGCGCGATACGAATGTAAGGTGTGCGGGAATTCTGTTTGTCTTACGTGTGTCTCTTAATTTTGAAAAGTTACTGTTGTTCATCAAAGGTTGTGGAACTAAGCAATCTGTCTTAATAATGTCAAATCCATGTTAAAAGGCATCTCTGTGGAAGAGCTGTTACAAGTGACAACAGAAAAAAGTATTTGAATTAATATTTTTTTTTAAATTCCTGATTTACCCCATTTGAAATTGTGTGTGGGGGTTAATGTACTTGCTTCTAATCCTTTTTATTCAGGAGGTCACATGACAGTACAATGTACCAAACAGTTTGGCTGTTGGTGTTGTTACAGGACATCATGTTTAGGCTGCCATAACTGTAAGGGCAGAAATAATTTAGCCTAAATCTGCTGTTCATTCCTGGCCTGTAAAAGCCTGAAAACACCAAAGTCATTGCTCCATAAAACTCGAAAGAATATTGCATACAATGGACTGTTGCCTGCACCCTGGAACTATTTTAAGAGGGTTTTATCCCAGCACTGATACTAAGCACAGCAGCAGGAAAGATGTTTCCAGGATAAACCGATAATCTTCCATTCCTTTAAAGGAATGTGTCCTGCTGAGCAAGGATGCAATGGGGATAATGAGTTTGGGACAAAATTGCTAGAGCGTATATTAAGAAGAAAAAGGCATTATGGGTTCAGCAGAGTTTGGAAAGTGGCAGGAGAAGTTTTCTTTCTGCTGTCTGATACTGCTGAAAGCCACAATGATATTTTGCATAGTTAATACTATTAATGATGGCTAGGCTGGTAAGCAGGAAAAGTTTAGCAAAAGTTGAACTCTGGACATTTCTTTTATGAAATCCATTAAGACTTTTGGTGGGAGAGGTTTTTTTCTGAAGTTAAAGCTGTCTGTATCATCTTTTTCCAGACTCTCAAACCTCACCTGTTAGCAGAAGACAGTACTTGACCATCAAGAAATATTCCCTGTTAATTAACATTTAGGTTGACAATTGTTTGCTTTAAACTATTTAATGTGACATTTTGTGTTTGTCTAAAGTGAATTTTTTGTTATTGCTGAGCAGTGCTGATGCTGTTCTGTTACTCACCTCGGGCCGCCCCACAGTGAGAGGGCCGGGGCTGCACAAGGAGTGGGGATATGAGGGGCTCGGGCCCAAGGGGTGTTCCAGACCCTGTGGCATCTTGCCCAATGCACAGAGCAGGGGGAAGAAGGAGAAAGGGGGTGTTGGGAGTGGGTGTTTGTCTCCCCAGGTTGCCGTGGTGCAGCTCTGTGGGGCCAGGCTCAAACCACGACAGTTTTCTGCTCTTTGTGTTCTCCTTCAGCGACATTTTTGCTGTTGTCTGGGGTGCCTGATGCAGATAGACAATGATTTCATAAGAAAGAGGCCAAGTCATTTTTATGCAGTTATTGGAGGGAACCATGAGGATGCCTAAGGCAAAGGAGGTAGCACTGGCAATGGGCACAGAGCAGAGTGGGGATTGGCTTTCACGTTCACCATCATAATGGAGGGAGCTGCAGGTGATCATCTTGGACCCCTATGTCGGTATTTTTTATAGGATTGCTTTATCTAAATTTGATTCTGACCCTACTTGTGAAGAAATGTAGTAGAACAATGACCTTATTCAGGTTTTTCTATATGGAAAATTCTGAAAAGCTTTATGTGTTTGAGTGGTTGGGGATTTTTTTCAAATTTCCCGAAAAGAAAGAATCTGTTAATGTTTAAATGACTGTTTCCCAAATGAAGTTAATTAAATGAAATGGATGTAATAACTCTTTGCATTGAAATTAGACGTTGGGATTAGGTGAAATTCTATCCAAGTAATATACGAGATTGTTCATTTTTGTCTTGTAAGATGATGCAAGAAAGAAGGAATGTGAATAACATTTTTTTTCCTTGGAGTTGGGGGAGGACCATTTGGGATAAATTAGTTCACTGTAAATTATGCCAAGGTCAGTGTTTCACAGGTCACTTGAAATGCAAGTGGCTTTGCAGCACCTGCAGACCTTGATGTTGTTTGTATTCACACAGGACCGGATGCTGATAATCCGGTTAGATCCTGGTAGCATTCAGTGTTTTTTCTTTTTTCCTCTAAATTCTGCAAATGTTACAGCTTGTGACTGGATCTGCAGTCTAATATTGATTTTCCAGAAGACATATTTCAGATGCTCTTTTTCTCTCTTCCCCTGACTTTTAATCTCTTTTTAAGAGGGTATTTAAGTTGTTGAATTCCCTAATCCAAACCAGAAGCTATTGGTGTTTTGAGGGGTGAAGGTGTGAGGTGTAGCCTGAGGTATGGGATCCCCCAGAGCAGCAGAGAAAGGCTGTAATGGGGTCTGGGGGCAGGGTGCTGCCTGTGCCTGGGCTGCTTCATTTCTCAGGGAACAATGGGATAGAAAGAATAGCTTTGGGCAGGTAAAGTAGGGGAAGCCTTTGAGATATGTTTGAAGTGTTTTTTGATGACTTGTAATGGTTGTATCTGGGTCTCATGTATGTTTAATCCTTTGGAAAGTTCTGCCTTCTGGTCTGGGGTAGGTAACGTGCAGCTGTTTATAGGAGAAAAGCTGGCTCAAAGGTGTGTGGAGTTTGCTTAAGTAGAATTTGTGTTCATTAATATAATTGGTGATGTTTTTAAAAGGCGTGTTAAAAATCCACAAAGAGCTTTAAGTGCTAGAAAATCCTGTAGTAGATACTGTAAGTTTTGCCTTATTGGTAGTCAGAGTAGCTACTGCACCCTGTTTTATAAAAGACCCCTGAGTAAGGTAGGAGATGCTTAAATCAAAGTGGCAGATGGCAGGCAAGTACAAATGTGTATGAAAAGGACAGAGGCCTCTGGGGTTAATGCATTTATTTATTGATGATAGTATTTGTTCATAATCAGCAGTAACGGGAAGAGTGGATGGGATGGACAGCGAATGGGTGGTAGCTACAGGTGGTACAAACCATACCAATTACCTATCTCAGAGGAGTTACAAAAGCTAATGTTCTTGTAGCAGTAATTTTTTTTAAAAATAACATAGGTAATATATTTTCTTTACTTTTTATTTCCCCCACTGTGTTCTGACTGTCTTTTTCATCACTTCTGCCCATTTTTCTTATTTTCTGCTGTTGTCTGTGGTACTTGGTATGAAGTGTAGCTTATCAACAGCTTCCTTAAATGAAGACAGTAGTGTTTGGAGACGAGGGGTAAACTGTAGAAAATAAATAACACTTCCCTGTGGAAATCACTGGAGCTTCATCCATAGTGCACTGTAGGAAGAATGTGGGAAAGAGCAGTCATCTTCTCTATAGAAACACATGGCCTTCCTTGGTGTGTCCTATGGGCACATGGATGGGCTGCAGCCTCTGGGTGCAAAATGTGTGAATACTTGTGATTCCAGCATGTAGATCACAGAACTGAGTCTCATCTGGGGAAATCCCCTGCTTGCCTGTGGTCACAAATGCCTTAAAATCGTTGAGGTGCTGACACTTGTAAGGTTCAATTTTGTATTGTGAGTCTTCTGAGAGCCTCGATCAATGAAATTGTCAGCTCAGTTTTCTATGTTCACAGTTCCCTAATTTTGCTACAAATTGCCTGGGGGGGTGTTCAGTAATTGTGGAAAAAAGCCGGTCATGTTCAGGTGAACTCAGGTGTGTGAAGTGAGTGCACAGCATGTGGTGCAGTTCAGGCTGGTGTGTGCCAGTGGGTACAGCCCTGAGAGGGGACAGGAGGGCAGAAAGCTGCAGGGGAGGAGGAGAGCCAGGTTCCAAAATGGTGCTCCAAACCCATCAGAACAATAAACCAAACCTACCAGAATAATCTGGACTTCATTTCAGTATTTAAAGCTGCATCATCTTTTCTTATGCAGTCATGATGGATAAATGAAGGCAGACTTACACCAGCCTAGATATGAAACAACTTCCATGACTACAGCTCTGGAACATGGCCACGTACAGTCTTTAAAAGTGCTTAGTAAGAATTTGAGCTTTAATCTTGAGGGCTGAGGCAGAATCAGTGTGTCCTGGTAGTATCATTCTTTAATTTCCTGATGTGGTGTTTTTTTTATAAAGGCTTGGAAGCATTTGTGTGTGAATGGAATTTTTATGCTCTCTGTTATGCTGTTGGATATAACACCAGAATGGTTATAGCAGAATCATTTTGTAGAATGGATATTCTCTTACTTCTTTAATTTTCTTAGAGCATGGTATGAAGGTATTTATGTGGAATTGGAAAAAAAAGAAGAGGTTTTTCAGAGCATTCTGCTCAAGAACTATTACAGGAAATTTTGTGGAAAAGTGAAATATACTGGGAACTGTAGTAATCCTTGGACTCTATAGGAGGATTTTCTTACTGCTATTCTCTTTTACAGGAAAATACATTTTAATAGTTGCAAAAAAAAAAAATAAAAGCTCACCAGAGAAACTGGTGTTTCAATTTCCTTGTCCTTTTGGAATGGTGCTATTGCAAATTTTAATCCTCAGTCTGTTCCTAGTTCGTAGTAATTTGTCTCCATTATCTGGGTACCACCAGGCGGTGCTCTTAGGGTTTTCTTAATTTTGCAACCTAAGTGGTGTCAGGCTAGGGCCTTTGCTTAATGGGACCAGTGAAGTTGGGGATGGTATTGAGCTGGTGGCCACATAGTTCTTCAGGCTTTGATCTATGTTACTGTGATTTTTTTCTGAAAAGTGACTGACTCTCATTTCTTCCTTGGCCGTGTGTGTGGGGTTTGCTACTGTAGGTAATGTGTTTTATTGTTTTATCTATCACAAATTCATGTAACTTTGAAGATCACTTGTCTGTCAATAGCAAAACTGACTCCATAAAGGCAATAGCAGCTTTCAGCAATGAGCAGGGTTCTTCCTGTGCACAGTTGCTGAGGTGTGAGCTGGCACTCATGTGGGTGAGGGAGGGGAGGCTGGCACGTGCTCTGGGCCACGGGACTTGGCTTCACTGAAAGGCATTCTATTCAGCCTTAGCTGTTTTGGTTCCTAATGGGTTAAGGTATACTACAGGAAATACAGAAAAAGTTCTCTCCCAGTCCATTTTGAACTCCTTGATTGATGTAGGGCACTCCTGTCTGGAGTAGAGCTGCAGGTCACTGGCTTCTGAGCACAAGTGTGTTTCTGCCTTTTAACTGGGGACCTGTTTAGCTTCCTCCTGCCTTTGTTTTTAAAGGCCCTTGGCAGCCCATGCGAGACTATTTGAAAGGCCTCAATTAGAGCTGTTTCCCCTCAGAGATTGCATAGTGACAGGACAAAAGCATTGTTTAGAGGCTGTTCTCATCTTGCAGTATAACTTCTCTTTGGATGTTTCTCTAAGTTCTGCTTGTCCAGAGCATGTCTTTGGAAGGAGGATTTCTTTTTGGGACAAGGAAGAGAAGGCATTATTATTTCTGGGCTGCTTGCCATCCATCATTCTTAATTTTATCAATTCCTAGGCTAGTGTTCTTGGTGAACTGAAAAAAAGATTTTCCTGAGTCTCTCAGTGTTTTCTGGCTGTCCTGTGTTCTTCCCGATGCATTTGAAGTCCTCTAGACCAGACGTCCTTGATGTTGATTTGTAGCTCGTGGGATGATGAAGCAAAATAGCTCTTTTTGTTATTGTTCTGGCTGACGGAAGGGCTGTGGATCAGATAGGTCATGGGGAGCCGTGCTGTTCCTCACGTGAACGTGCACAGGGCAGCCCAAGGTCACACGTGTGGGCTGTGTGCAGGGGGGTCCCAGCACGAGAGGGGCAGCTCAAACCTGCTCTTGGCTGTGTGTGTACATTTAAAAAAAAAAAGCAGGATAAGCACAGTCAAAATAATGCAAGAAGAATTGAGATACCATTTCTGTTTTTTAACAAAAGTGGGGAGTGTCCTGATCAATTCACATTTTTCAAGTCACAGCTCTTATTTCAATTGCAATTGTATCAGAACAGATAGAAATGGACCCAGAAATTAAGATATGCCAATAGTTTTGTCAAGGGCATGTGTCTTCTAAGTCAGTGTTCTCAGAGCTGCTGTTGTTAAGATAATGTACAGGTAAAGAACAGTGGGGTTTTGAGCTTTATGTTTTCCTGTAGCTCAGCATATGGAAATGAAAAAACCCCAACTACCAAACACAGAACCAACCAAGGCTTGTATAAAAATAATGCCCAGCTTTTAAAGTGAAATAACAGTGAGTAATGACTAGCATCTACTTTATTTTTATGTCTAAATTCAAATCGTTGGGGGCAGAAGCACTCACATAATAATTGCTGCTAATTTAAAGGGACACTGATCTGCATCACTAGTGCTCTGTACAGTACTGCTTCACCAGTGAATATTCACATAATGAACTGGAAAGGATGTAAAATTAGGACCAGCTAGAATCCTCTTCAGGTTTAAATCTAAAAGCCTTTAAAAGTTGCCATTTATGATTTGGCAGAGAAAGAATTTTATCTTCTCCTTGTAGATCCAGACTGTTTGTGGAGAGGGGAGTGTCTGTGTGTGCTGGAGAATCCTTCTGTGTCAGTGACTAAAGCGAGACCAGCCCAGATCCTGCATCCTGGCAGTCTTTGTGCAGCACTCTTCTAAAAGAGAATGTCCTACAGCTGCACTGAGAGGCAAAAATGTATTTTAAAAAATCTGTTTTACCATGGATCACTTGATTTAATTGAAGACAGTAAGAGTTCTACCTAAGAGCTTAACTAAAAGCAATTTTTAATTATGAAGTGGAAAGTGCCTTATATTTGTTTTTTTCGATTATTATAGATACCTCAAGGTATCAAAGTGCTTTTCTGAGCATATTTGCTCATTGATTGCACTTGAAAAGTCAGGATTAAGGACTTCACCATGCTTTTGCCAGCAGGGCATTCATTCACATCTTCACCCAAGCCCATAAGATGAGCTGCAGCTTCCCTTCTGCCCCTGACGAAGAAACAAAGCATTTATGTTCTTTAGGTTTGGATTGCTTATTGTTTTCTGAAGCAGTTGAGGAAAAGTAGGTGAATGTTGACAGAATCGGGACCAGCTTTGACCTACTTGTGGCTTTTTTTCTGATCTCTGTCTTGGGTATGTCACCTAACAATTTTTAAGCTACTGTTTACTCATTTGAAACCTCATCTAAAACATTGAGAACTGACAGGTGTTTGGTAATTTGAATATTAAATGTATATATCATCACTCCCACAGTTGTTCCCAAGGAGATTTTGTCACTTACCATATGACCTAGTAAAGGGAATTCTTCTGTAATAATTTTATTTCATCCTGAACTATTGTTTAAACTTTGGGTTTGAAGTATTTTAGAGTCATTAATTTCATTCCCCTGGAATTGCACCCATGGTAGTGATTCCATCTGTTATCACAAGGTTTTTGACAGACTCAGAATAGAGAAACATATTAGGATTTTCGTGTCAGTTCATGGAAGTCACTTGAAGTGAAATACAGCTGTGAAAGGAGGAGGTCAGGAGGGAGTCCGCAGGTCCGACCTCAGTGTTTCTGTGGATGGAGTTATGAAACCAAACCAACTGCACTGTAGGATGTCAGTTAATTTGGTTTATAACAATTCAGGCTGGTTGTCTTCTGGTAGGAAGAGGGAGAGACACATTTTCCTTGAAGATGTTGTAATATTTTAAACAGTTCTTTAGGATGATATTTTGTGGGTGAGTTTTAGAAACGGGAAAAGGTTGAGGATCACTGGAGCTGTGCTGCCTCCAGCGCCTGGTCCAGGTCACCTGGCCCTGGCACCAAGACATGAACAGGGTTGGCTGGCTTACCTGAAAATTTTAGATTTTGCAAATTTTACAGTATTTCAGACATTTGAGTAGTAACCAAATGACATCTCATAGAAATTCATTGGTTACATGTTCTGCTGTTGCAGACACGAAAGAATTTTAAGCAGTTTCATCCCACTCTCAGCAGGCTGTTCACTCAAAGGTGCTGTTCACCTCTCCACTTTAGTGTGTCGCTCTAATGTCCCCGGGTTTCTGAAATTGCCTTTTGAATCTATTGAAAAGGAGTGGTTATGGTTCCAATGTAATTGAGACTGTCAAGGAAATAGGTGGAATTTTTACAGCACCGTGAGACTTGATGGTATGTGACAGAGGATCATTCACTTCACTGGTCCATGGTAATGGGAGACTGATGTGTCTTTAAACGCCCTGGTAATAAATAAAAGACTGATTTTTACTTTTTTCCCCCTTATTATTTGCAAGGCTGTGGGTCTTCCTTAAATCTTCATTAACACATCCTAAAATATAAAGCACTTCTTTCATGTTCCAAAAATAGACCGTCTGAGCCATCTTCTAGACTATTGGACTGTTGAGGTTATAAATTTATTTATTTCACACTTGTGTTTTGACGTGTTACTTCTGTTCCTACAGTAATTCAGAGAAGGAATGACTGAGCAGGGTTGAGCACATAGAAATCTTTATACAGAAAAAAAATTGCAGCAGTGTGCAATAATTTACATGAGTAAAATGTGCAGTGGAAGCCTTAGAAAAGCTGATGTGAAATGCCTTGTGTATAGCTACAAGGACACAGCTGTTAATGTGGTTGAGCCTTTTACCACCATTGTCAAACAGCCTAAAGGATGATCCTGAGTTGCCATTCTGGGAAAAGCTGTGTTTCCTGGGAAGGAGGCGGCGCTGAAAGAACTTGTGTCAGATGTGCTGCTCCTTTGGCTCTCAGCTCTTGCTTTGGTTTGTTCAGTAGCAGAGCAATTGAGACGTCTGTGCCTAGTGTTTACTTTGGCCAGTGTGAAGTGTTGGGGTTGGGAATTACAGCATCTTATAGGCTTAGTGTGTAATTTAAGTAATACTTTAGAATTCAGTGATTCTAATATCCATGCCTGTGCAAGACAAATAAAATACTGTTATCTAAAATAATTTCTGGTAAAGGGAATGGAAGAGAAGGTGTCAGCTATGGAGCAGTCTTAGTTTCAATTCTGTATTCTGTATTATTGTAAAATACAGAATTCCTTAGAATACGAATGGGCAGAGTAAGTTGAAACTTGAGAGGTCAGTAAATAAGATTTGTCTCTTTCAGCTAAAAACCTTGATGAATGTTCATGGATTTATCATCACTACAGAATTTGGGGAGATGAATATAAATAGCAGTCATTCATAAAATTAAAAGGTACCCTCGGCCTAGTACATAGATACATATTTATTTGTGTATATGTATACAAATACATCAAAGTCCTGAAGCTTAATCCTTAATCAACAGATACAAATATCTCCCCTGGTGGGAGCAGGGGACACTGGAGTGTAATTACTTTGAAGTACTGAGTTTCAAATACTTGTTGTAGACTTTGGTTTGAATACTCTGCTGATTTTCTCCTGTGTCAGGAAACAGCCAGACATAATGGTGGTGAAAAAAGGAATGGCTTAAATAGGACAGATGTCCCCTGGAAGGGGAAGTGTTGAGGCATTGATTGGGATGAGGTGCTGAGCTGCTTCACAGGGATTACTGTGTGACTGCACCTGAGTGATGAGGCAGAAAGGAGTTCAATCACCATTTTCTGTTGTTTTGTTCTGTCCTTGTCGTGGGGAGATTGTGGTGGGAGGATGGGAGGTGCAAGGGAAAGCTGCTGGTGAAACAGAGGTGCTGAGATGGTTATTGCAGCAAACGAGGTATCGGTCGGGGACATGACCAGAGACCTTATTAACCTACTTTGCTCTGGAGGTGCAGAAATACTCCAGGAACTGTGCCAAGGCCTGGAGGCTTGTTGGATGTGGAGAAGAAGGTTTCTCATCTGGGTTTTTCTTGGTTGGCTGGTGGGAATGGGAATAGAGGTCAGTGAATTGGGGCAGGAATGTGCATGTAGTAGTGGTACATCTTTTAAAAATAAAGAAGAAATAACTGCAAAGGTACATGGAGCTTTATGTGTTTATTTGGCATATTATTTATTTATTTATGAACATCACAGACCTTACAGAGCTATGCCATTGGCTGAAAAAAAAAAGAATTAAAAATGGAATTAAAAAGGTATCCGAATAGATGTCATGTGTAGTGTAATAACTCATTGTAGCTGTGATACATATAGGCAGTTGAGAAGTGAATAAAAAGGTCTCAAGCATAGTCAGAAAATCCTGTGTAAATGGGAAAATATGATTTGGAAAGCAGTTTCAATTTTAAGCTTCCATGAAGGAAGACAAATTAAACATTTTAAAAGATATTAACCATAACAGTCTCCCTTTAATTTTCACTCTTTTCTTTTAAGTAAGATACTCTGAATCACTTTTTGTTCAAGGAGACAGATTTCTTGCAATAATCAGTTTTGCTTTTAGCTCTGATTTGTAAAGAATAAGTGATAATGGCACACATGCTGGAGGATGTGATTAGAACTAACGTTAAAAGGCTTTTTTAGGACGATGGTTGGAAAAGGAGCTCTGGAGAGGTCTGCATTTAGCAGGAGGGAGTGAAGCACACCTTTGAAGTCACTTAACCCTTTCCCATAAAATACATGTTAGTGGAAATTAAATCTGGATGTTTTCTTCAGGCTCATGGGAAAGTTCTATATGAAATCTGTTAGCTTGCATTCAGTCAGTTCTTTCTCTGAACAGATCCTGTACCACTAAAAAGACCAGCTCTCGAGGATACGTGTTAGAAATACTTGGCAATTTGGAGTAACTTACAGGTTTTTTGAAGTGCCTTTGAGTATTTTTTGATTACTTTACAGTATTCCATGGAGTATGTTGAGAAAACCTAATGAAATGCTGAGAATGCACATTGGTAGTAAGTTAATTAAATTGTCTTTTTGTGTAATCTTCTTAAGTAACTTATTTTCTGTTCAGTGCCTTTCCAACACACATGAATTGTCGTTCACACGCAGATTGCTGCATGCAAAACCTACTCTACTTGCCTAAATATTAAGAAAATATTTAGCAGGTGGAGTATATTTTTATAGGTCCCAGGTGTCTAAAAGTGCAAGAAGTTTTTCTTTTGTCTGTGAACACCTTCACCCAACTTTTATCAGTCTGTGTCAGCCTTCCCATGTCTTCTTGTCAGGTGATCAGTTGTGTGAAGGAGCACTCCTGCAGCAGATCCCCAAGGATGGGTGTAACAGGGAAATGTCTGACTTGGCTTCTGAGCCTCAAAGTTAAATCCAAGTGAAATCAAAGTTTTGCTCAGTAGTATCTCCTTAGCTATCTTTTTTTTCAGTTTGCTTTCATATAATATCTCTCAAAGATTTTTTTTTTTTTTTACCCACTGTTAATATTTCATTTTAGGATCTTTGAAGTATTGCCAGCTGGAGGCTGCTACAGAGCAATAGTGACCTGAAAATTATTAACAGCAGATCCAGTGCTTAAATAGCTCAAAAAATAACAGCTGTTCTTTTTGATAATGTCTTTTAACAATGAAACCTTATTTTTCCATGCTTGTGTGCTAAAAATTCTTCTGTCGCTAACAACTCTGCCTCAATGTTTCAGACTCTTCTGTGATGCAGCTATTGGGGCTTTTTGTAGGCAATGATTTACTGCAGGTTTTGGAATTTTTTTTAAGTCCCCAAACTGCTGGTGTGAATGGGTGGCCACACGTGTCAGTGTTTGTGTCTCGTGGGCTCTGATGAGTTCCACGGGGTAAGCAGGTATTTAACGTAGCTCACAGGTAAGATAACAAGAAATGGTGTGATTGATCTCTGAGCTGTGTCTCTGGCCAGTGGGTGGCTGCAGGATCCTCCTCTGGTCAGTGCCCTTCCTCCGTCTCTCGGGAGTCATCCTGGGATTCCGTGTGCTTCCCTGACTTCTGCTCCTCTTTCAGACCCTGTGGTGCTGTGACTGTCAGGTCTCCTGACTTCCAGTTTTATTCCTCTTTAGTGGCGAGAGGCCTCGTGCTGTAAGTTTAGAGCAGTCTTCCAGAGAGCTCTGGTCACCGCAGTAAAGTGAAGAGGACTGAGCACTGCTGTGCTGTAATGTTTCCCTCATTTTCCTAATGAATCTGTGGGTGGCTTTTCCTTTAAAAATTATAGCTGAAATGGCTATGAATATCGCCTTTAAACGAGATTGTATCAGCTTTTGCATCTCTCAGACAATGTGTGTACAGCCAGAGGGTAAAACCCATTATAATGCCACGCTAATTGCTTGAGTGTGTGTGCTAAAACTCTCTTGTTGTGAGAAATCCAACCAAAACAAAACCTCTCTCCTGATGATCCTGTTCCCATCGCTGCTGGAGGGGAGCCCAGGTCACCTCGATGGCAGGACAGGATGCACTGTGGTCTGTGACACACAGCACAGCCCCTGGCTGCACACAGAGGAAGAAGACTCATAGGAAATTAAAAAATTGGGGTCCTCAATCAGGAATCTGGTTGTCTACGAGGCGGCTCTGCTGGTTCTCTGCATTCAGTGCTGGGGTGAGGCACCTCTAGAGAAACAGTTCGTGTGTTACCCAAGAGCTCTTAAAAAGAGATTAATCCCACCTCTCCCTCTCCTTATTCACTTAGCAGAGCCAGTGTGACTGACTGAGATCCTCTCTGACATATGCTTAGGCTGCCATTGTTCCTGAACAAGCGTCTGTCTGTCCCGCCTTTGTCTCGGGGCTGTTCCTGCTCGCTGTGTTACGGTGCCAGCACAGCTGTTCGGGGCCAGCCCGAGCTGCAGCAGCCGCTGCCCGGGTCAGAAACGCTGCACTCACAGCTTTGGGCTGGAAAACTGACTTTCAGTTAGACAACTAAAGTTAGACAAAACCATTTAGCATCTGAATAATTTAACTTCCATTAGGAATTGTCACAGAGCTTTAAAACACGTTTTATGAGTGTTGGTGAACACCGGTGGGTCAGGAACAGTGTGGGACATAGACTGCCAGTCTGTGATGGGAGAAAATACTGCTGCCAGTAGGCAAGGTCACTGGAGAGCCTGGAGCATCACATTTGTCCTGTCTCCCTGGTGTTTGAATCTTTATAACAGTAAATTGCTAAAGCAGCTGCTTTACTTTGCTTAAAAACTCAGCCTGTGTGGATGCATTTCCTTTTTTTCCTTCAGTAGGAAATCTGTTGCTAAATCCACATATACATATATTGTTTCATTTTCTTAAGAATGTCATACTTACATGCTTTCTTTCCTCACCTCTCCTGCTACCCAACAGTTCATTAAATGTTGTAGATCAGTTTGTGTCATATTTTGGTAGGGCTCAGTGCCTGGCAGTGACTCTACAGAGAGCACAGAGACTGGTCTCATGGCCTGTGCCTGTGTGCTAATGTTATGTACCCAATCAGGCATTTCCCAGATAAGAGATTTGATAAGTGCAACAGCTTTTCCCTGCCCTTCCACTTCAGTCTTGGGAATCTTCTGGGTTTGTGAACTTTTCTAAGGGATTTTTAATATCATCCCATGCTCAAATATATTTTGAGATACTCCAAGATGTAATTGATTGTGATACCATGTACTGAAAAAGTGACATATTGGTATCACACACCCTTGAGTTGGAGCTGTGCTGTTTGTTTTAAAGCGGTATATCAAACATGCCTGGGTGAGCAGCTGAAATGCTTGTGGGACCAGGTTACTTACATTTCTCAGAGGAAGGCTTGCTGGAAAAGCCTGTGTAATTAAGAGTCAAGCAAATGAGGAAAAAGTTCACTGACTAATAAGAAAAATTTGCAGAGTAATCCTATTAAATTCCCCTCCTTTTGGTAAGTCCTGATATCAATTTATAGATATTTTCTATAAATGTGAAGGAAGGTTTGTTTCTTGATAGAACAAACTCCACCAGCAGTTTCCCACACCACCCCAAGAACATTCTTTCATTATCTTGCTCCGGTGTAATAATTGCACAGAGCAGTCACAAACTTGTTTTTCTACCAGTTGAAACTACAGAACAATGTGTATGCCTTGACCTGGATTCAGGGAGAGAAAAAGTCACTGTTGGCATAGACTCCACCTTGAAAATTTGCCATCAGCATGGCAGAGAGTTGCCAAAGGCTTATAATGCGTAATTGAAACGACTGAATGCCTGCAAGGATTCTTTGAGATAAGGATTGTCTTTGAAAACATTTTAACTAGAGGTCTGGATTGAGTCATTAATCCCTTCTGTAGTCCTATTACTTTTTAAAATTGTATTATTTCTGGTGTGATTAGCCTGCAATGTAAATAGAAGGTGCAGGTTTTGTAAAGTATCTTTTTTCTTGATGTGTTTTATTTCAGACTATTTTAAAAGCTTTTTATGTAGTTCTTAAATATAGCAAGGGGTACATACATTATGTGTAATCAGCAAAACAAAAAGGTTTCTGATGGCAGGAGGGTGGCCCTGCTGCACAGGGCACCCACTGCAGTTCAGGGGATGCAGTCCTATTCCCATGCTGGCCCCAGGGCTAGTCTCCTGCTGTCCCTCACTGCTGTGATTGTGATCTGCTCCTCAAAACGTCCTTGCCTTTTGCCCCAGCTATGTGCTGGCACAGCTCCCCCTCTGTCACTCGAGGGATGGGGGATTGGCATGACTCTACTCAGAGTGTTCAGTGCAGGATCTGACGGCTTAGGGTCACTGTTCCAGTGTCATTCCTAAAGGCATGGTTAGAGCTGAACTATCTGCCTTGATATAAGATCTATTGACTTATTTTTTGCTCCATACCTATATATAAATTTTTGCTAAGTTATTTTTGGTTCAAATCATGGTCTCTGATCTCTTTATCCCCAGCTACTTTTGGTGCTTAATAAGGGGACCCTTTGATGCTTCAGCAGTGCATTGAAAGCGCAGCGCGGTGCCTGTGCTGAGTGATGGATGGCTCCTGCCTGCTGGGCCCTTTGCTGCGGGATTCACCCGTGCTGAAACGTCCTCACAAAGCAGGGCAGGGAATTAAAATGTGTTCTGAGAGCAGCAGTAAGCAAAGCTGCCTTTCTAGCTGTTCTCTCAATTAACTCCTAGGAGATTTTTAGCACGATGGGGTGCTGAGTCCAGTGGTACTGTGTCCATGTTTGCTGCAGATTGAGTGCTCCGTGGATGCAGAATGAGGGCAGGGTGGGTGCAGGACTGGTGCTGAGTGAGTGCAGGATGGGTGTGGTATTGTTGCAGGATGGGTGCAGGATGAGTGCACAATGGGTTCAGGATGGGTGCAGGATTGTTGCTGGGTGGGTGCGGGATGGGTGTAGGATGGGGGCAGGATTGGTGCAGAATGGGTGCAGGATGGGTGATTTCCTGCTTTTCTAGTTTCTCTTGGGGATATGTGACCTGATATCATATTGCTATAAATAATTATTTTACTAGTATCAAAGTCAGTACTGTACACAAACACAAAGCAACATTTTCAGCATCCTTTTTTGGATGTTGTAAATACCAGGTTTTCAGACAGGCTGTTTCCTTTCTTCCTTTCTTGTTTCTGTTCTTTGGAAGGCAGGCCTGACAGTTCTGATGTTCAGAACTTGGATTGTTAGTTTTGCGCTGCCCCTTGAAGTGAAATTGCTGGCGAGTGGTACAGAGCTCCCAACCCATGGCTGGGAGGTGAGGGGCAGGCTGGCACTGCTGCTGCTATGGGAGAAAGAGCAGAGGAATTGCTTTCCAGATGGGTTCTGTAGGGGATCATCACTTGTTTGTAAAAGTGGGTTATTTGGAACGAAACTGGCCTTAAACAAATGCCACAGCAACCCTATTGAACTCCTTCCTCTATGAGAGACTAAAAAGACTGTTCACCGAAACCAATTGTTACAGTATGGAAACATTTGGAAGAGCAGAGCAGCCACACCAGGCCTGGCATAGCAGAGGTGAACTTCAGCAGCTCTGAACGTGTTCTTCTCTTTTTGGTTTTTAAAAGGGTCCCACAACTAGTAAAAATCAGCATCAGTAAATCTGTGATAGCTATCAACATAAATCGGAGTTTTGTGTTATTTAATTAAAGACAATAGTTTATCAAACCTTTCCCCAGCAACGCTGCACAGCAGCTCTGTCCATGGGAGGAGGGTGAGAATGCACAGGACACTGATGGTACTCGGAAGTACAAAGTGCCAACAGTTTCCTCAAGTGAGGCTCAGCAGCATGAGAGTCTTAGAAATCAGGGAATCTGGGCTCAAAATTTTTGACTCTGCCTTCAATCAGCAAGAAAAAGATGGGTATCTATTCATATGTTTAGGAGTAGTGGTTGAAAGGATGTTCAAGTGTTCAGCAACTGCTTTCCTATACATATAATCTCTTCTAAGATAATGTTTATTGTAAAATGTTTTCCTTTTTTAAATTTTAATAAATTAATTAGGAAGGGGGTTAGACAAAGTTCAGGCTTAATACCAATAGAAAAAAAAAAGTTTTGCAGATTGTATTACTGTTCATGTGTAATTAACATTGATATGAGAGCTTTAATTAAGGCAACTGGAAACTGTCTCATGGCTCTCTGAAAGCAGGTATGAACTTACTCAACTGTGGATGGTCGACATCCATGTCTCAAAATTTAGTTTCAATCTGAACTGGTTTTGGTGAAAGCTGACTGTTAATTTCTGTGTCTTATGCAGCCACCATTTTGTAGAAGAAAAGCTCCAGAAAATGAGTATTCCAAAGCTATCAAAAATGTGATTTTGGTACCTTTTTGCTGGACTTCACTTCAAACTTTCTGATTCTATATTTTAGCATTTCTCTCAGTTTGGGCAGTGGAAGAGGAGTACCTCTGGTCTTGTAAAATAATTTATCAAGTTTCAGACTTTGCCTGGAATGTTTTGGGTTACTATTCTAAAACTGAATTCTCTTATTCTAGTTTAATATTTTATTAGAAATTGGGAATGACCGTTTTAATCTAGAATTCAATTAAAAAAAGACCTTTTGAGGTCATCTGGTAGTTCTGTATGGAGGTATGGCAGTATCTGAGGAGTATAAGTGAGTGTAGGTTATAGTTTTATTAGCTTGATTTTTAGACTAACAAAATGAAAATGTTAGCAGTTTTTACATTTCATTTTCTTAGATAGGAACTATGCAAGTAGATGTTTTACAGTAAAAATCAGATGTTTGTTTAAAATATAAATTCAAAGCACCCTGTATGGAACATTTAAATAATTTCTGTGGAGTTTGCTTTGACAAGGAGCTGGTTGTGGAGCTGGACACTGAGCAGGGACATCGCCACTGGGTATGGTGGGAGCTGCTTTGCAGGACTTCATTATCCTACTTTATCAGCTTCTGGGCATGGATGACCCTATGCTGGGCAGTTTATGAAATTGTAATGTATCAAAACAACCTAAAATTTCAAAGCTGATTCTGATATCCTGAAGGATTGCTTGTAGCTGTGCACAAGATGGGTTATTCCTCTATGACTAACCAGAAGGATGCCTTGCTGGTGTGGTAGGGCTCTGATTTGGAAGCTGATTGCTATAGATACAGCCTAAATTTACAAGCAGAGATGAGAAAGCTGCCCAGGCCCCACTGCGTGTCTGTGTTGTTCAGACTCTGCCTCTGCTGGATCCTCCAGCCATGGGCCAGCCCCAAATGTGCCAAATGGTGACAACACCTTGCTTTGCAGATGCCCCTGAGTTCTGCCATGCCGTGTGTGGAGCTGTGAGAGCAGAGCATGGGGTGGAGCTCTGCAGTTCTCCTGCCCTTTCTTGCCTCTTTAGGCAAGAGGCAAAAGTCCCGGAGAAAATAGGAAATACATCATGGTTTAGAAGACCTTTTCAGATTCTTTTCAGCTGTTTTTCTCACCACAGAAATAGTGTGATACCACCTTTCCCAAGTTCCCCCTTGTTTAAAATACAAATGTGCAGGGCTGTTAACTGGTGTCTGGCCGAGGTGTTGGGACTGACTTTGGATTGCTTGAATTGGTTTGTATTTTGAAATCAGATGTGGTACTTGGGAGTGAGGTAGATATCTGAACACTCCAGTCTAATCTTTTATTTAGATATTTAAGACATGGACCTGAGACAGAAGAAGCTGCCTTGCATGTCTGCTATAGTCACATGAGAGAGAAGAGCCAGCAATTTTTTAAGGACAAATGTAGTTATCAGGGTGCATAGCTGGATGTAGATTATTATGTAGGTTCGACACTGTACTGAGATTGAAGTTATTTTGGTCATCCAGTAAAAATACGCATATACTCTGTTCTGTAGTGAGGTTTGAGAAACTCACCTTAAAAACTGAGATTGGGAATTGAGGCACCATAATCTCCTTGCTCTAGTTTTATGGTTCTCATTATAAAATTCTATTTTCAGAATCCAATTATTTTAAATTAAAATACTTGCCATGTGCAAAGCACCTTATAATTCCTGAGCTACTATACTTGCATTCCATAAGCTGTGTGGGAGAAAAACCAGTATTACGCCCATTTTACATTTTTGGAAACTTAGGTATCATGTGCTGTTGCTTCTCCAGATGTGATTTGGTGATAGACCAGTAAATAGTCTTACACTTGCCAGTGTTCAGTCAGAATGGGATTATTAAATCTTTTGCCCTCTTAGGAGAGGAAGAAGTGAGCAATAGACCTGATAAAATCCAGGTAACTGAGAAAGTGTTTTAATGACATACTTTTGGGAGGTGAAGGAGATGTTTATCCTGACATCCACTCCAAGTGTTGATGTCAGGATGAGCTCAATGTGTGGCACTGCTGGGCTGGGGCGTGTGCTCCATCCAAGGAATGGTCACATCCGTGTGACACGGGCTCTGCAGGACAGTGCTCAGTGCCCTCATATTAATACTTTTTTCCCTAGAAATGTCTGCACCTTGTTTTGACTCACTGAGTTGAGAATGATAAACTTCAAAATATTCTTTTCTTCTTTACAAAAACTGTCTAACAGGGGTATGTGATGTTCTCAATCTTTCGTTCTGTAGGTCAGTAACAGATCCACGAGATGGAAAGAGAGTTGCACTCAAAAAGATGCCCAACGTCTTCCAAAATTTGGTCTCTTGTAAAAGGGTCTTCCGGGAGTTGAAGATGTTGTGTTTTTTTAAGCATGACAATGTAAGTAAATTCAAAGTAATTTTGAAATCTTTGAGTAAATGTAAATGTAAAATGGAGCTCTCTGTAACAGAATTGTGTTTTCTTTTCAGTTACAGAATATCTAAAATGCTTTAAGAGCTCTCTAATTTTACACGATCAGATTTTCTGGAAACTCAGATTTTACTGTTACATACACTATAAAAATGAAACTATCAAGAATCTAGGGATATTCATAATTTCCCTTCCAAAGTGTTTGCAAACAGACAATCACTGCACATCTGCCCAAGTCTTATTTCAGGCTTTAGATAAATATCAGGCTGCACAGAGTTGTGTCAGCTGGACACTGTTCCTTCTGAGCTGTTCTGTACTCCATGGTTCTGTCGTTGGTCCTCTCCCAAATCTGCTTTAGGTAAAATCAGTCAGCTTAAGTTAAAATATTTAAATGTTATTTGGGTTGCCCCATGAAGTTTGAAGTCTATCTGAAGTTTGGGTGCTTCAGCCAAATGTTTTGAACGTTCCTAGGATAGGATCCAAATGACTACACCAAGGAGTATCTTTTTCTGTGAGAGGATGTGAATTCTCTGCTGCTACTTTTCTACATTTTGGCTTTTTTCTACTTGTTCTACCTTTTGCTTTTTCTACCATTGAGCTGCTTATTCAGAATGGGAACAACTTTGGGGTATCCAGTTCCCATGTGGAAGAGTGAATCACAAAACTCTGAAAGACTAAACGCAGAACAAAGTGTAATATCTTCTGCTTTTATATTTCTTTGCTGGAATTACTTCTTTCAAAGACTTTATGATTATATATATTGTAAAGAAACCACTTTTTATTGGATAGATAAATTTGTGCTTTCAAACTCGTGCTCAAACAGCTGGAAAAAATTTCTTGAGTTAAAAAAGAGAGAGACATTGAAGGTACAGAATACCTGACATGGTAGGTTATTAAATTTACATACCTAGTGAGACAAAACATTGGTCTGTCTGTAGGGTAGAATAAAATGAAGCCATGTAAGAAATGTGAGCTCTGAGACTGTCTTTTTGAAAGGGATTTGTTTTTGTTTGACTGGAATAGGCCTTGACCTTGTGTGGTGTTTCCTAGGTACTCTCTGCCCTCGACATCCTCCAGCCTCCACACATTGACTATTTTGAAGAAATGTATCCTAAATATAAAAATAGAACATCTTAATTGAGGTAGGTGTGATTTTCATTAGCTTAGAAACTGCCAGTATTTGGTGTAATCTGTGAAATGGAACTACAAAAACCTCGAGCCTCTTTGGAGGCAGTTTTATTTCAAGAAGTGAACCTGTAGGATCCAGAACTCCGAGGTGATGTTGGAGGTGGGATGGTGCAGGACTGAACCCTGAAGCTTTGACTCCATGCAAGCCAGTATGTGCAGGGCGTGTGGGATCTAGCAGCAGGCCCTGCTGCTGCTCATGGGGATTCCCCCAGAATACTGTTTTGAAAACTATGTCCAATAATTAATCTCCTTTCAGTTATTTGTACTTTAAAATACTTTGTGGTGGTTTCAGAGAATTCTACCTTCACGGCTTTGAAATGCTGACTTGTCAGAGAGGTTTAGTGGACTGGCAGGGCTGTGAGTTTCCTTGGTCAGCTCTAACCCAGTCAAGAACACATTTCCCAGAGCTGTGTCCCACGTTTTTGCTGTGTCACTGATGCACAGGTACAAGCTGCCTATGGGGATCTGCATTCTAACAGTGAATTTGAGTGAAAAACTT
The DNA here is from genome assembly GCA_020086605.1 of Lanius collurio. NCBI lineage: Eukaryota > Metazoa > Chordata > Aves > Passeriformes > Laniidae > Lanius > Lanius collurio. The sequence continues at coordinate 531,520 of JACBWW010000032.1, read as the reverse complement.
GACATGAGAATGTCGTGTTTTGCTTTGGTTTCTTTCCTTTTTCAAACTTGGCTTGGGCTGTCTTGTATTTGTGAAGTAGGGAGTTTCTGCTTTCTGAAGTACTGAAAAGTGAATCCCTGATCTGGGAGGGCTCTGACTCTCGTGGGAAGAGAAGTTCTCTGCCACTCCTGTGGTTAGACTTGGGCAGGTTGAGTTTCATTGCTGGTAGGTCTTTAGCTGCTTTTTTGTATGACCCACTTTACAATTAATGGGTGGGAAATTGTCATTATTTTTAGATAACCTGAACTTTTGAAATATGGTTTGATCTATTTATATAATACCTTGAATTGATTGAAGAAAGTAGGTGTAATCAGTGTGGTGATTTTACCCAAAGTACAGCACAATTTGCTGGTAGAGAAACACATTATTTGATTGAAAATATTGCTGTGCTGTACTGGGGCTTTTTCATATGAATTTAGGTAAAGCTTTAAAATTTTGCTTTGATATTTCTTTCATATGAAGAGCATATAAGTAGTCTTCAAAAACTGGATTTTGGTTATGTGCACTAGTTCAATGCCCTCATTTAGAACAAGTCATACGAGTTACAAATCAGATCTAGGTTAAGGATTACTCTTTCCATGTAATTGTACAATCAAGAATATTTAAATGGGATAAGCTTATTTTTATGAGCTTAGCTACTGCCAAGTTTTGAATATAAAACCAAAATGTTCATTTCCTTCATGGCTAACTGACTTTTAAGTCATTCTGAGTAGTGTTCTATATGGCTGTCTTTTTAAATATTTGTGTTAATTTCTTTAATATTGGCAATAGAAGACTATTGCTCTGTGTAGTCAGTCTTCTTTCTCCTTTCTTTTGAAATAATTACAATAAGTGCACTTAGAGCCCTTCAATTCCTTAAATATGAATTAGTAAAAGTTTTGATTTATATACCTGTTTTTAATTGCATGTGTTTCCGTTTACTGTAGTGTAAGGAGAACTTACTAGAGATTGGTTTGAAGAACATCAGGTAAAAATGTTCGATGTTTGGGGGAAGCTGTTAAAACTTCTTTTGTTGATCCACCAGTAGAGTTCCTAAAGATATCATAGGGTTGTTCCATTTTTACAGTAGGACATATTGAACAGTGATAAAAGTGTAAAGGGCTGGAGTTGGTACTGAGTGATTTCCTTTGTTCTTTCCAAAGAGTTGTAGTGCCCTTTTTGGGGAAAGAAATGTAATAAAAGAATGACTAAAATCATATGAATGATGTGTTGCAAATGAGCTGGTAGAGTTCATTTCAATTATTCAGTGTTTCGTAGGTACCAGCAGGAATTGCAGAGTGTATTTTTTAAAGAGAACTAATTATAAAACCACCTTAAAATTTTAATGATAAATTAAAAATTTTCTTAGGAAACTGGTGATGAATAAAGGAATTTTAATCTAGTGAGATTTTTGTTTCAGAATGGAAATTCCTTGCAAACACTCAGATTGAGTTATAATTCGAATTAATAGGTTTTCGGTTGAAAATCTTTGTGGCCATTTTAAATCTTATAGCTATTGAAATTTTTGCCAATATCACCTTAGTGCAAAAGTGAATGATTGATAGCTCTTTTTTCCAATTACAAAACGTTCCGCAGTTGATTGTAATACTGAATTCCACAGCTGCAGATCCATGGGTGTTCTCATTTAAGAACTATCCAAAGTTTCTGTAGCAGCTTTTTGAAAACTGCCCATTAAAGTGAATATCAGAAGCAGCTGAGAAGTCACCACTTTTATCAGGCAGTTATAGGTCTGGGAAACATTTGAGTAGCACTAAAAGCAAAGGTGTGCAGTAGATTTCACAAAGAGGTGGAAGAACTGTTTTCTCATGGATTACGGGGCAAATCTGTGTGGGGTGGAGGAAGGTGAAGAGGAGCAAGGTGAGATGGGTTGCTGCAGGCAGTGTCAGTGACAGCCCTGCTGGTTCCAGCAGCTTGTGCTCACCCTTGGAGAGGGTTTTCCTTCCGAGATGTCGCCGTGGCAAGTTCCTCTGGGCCAGCACGCACACCGGCAGGGCTGGGACTGCCAGGGTTAGTCCTGAGGCCATAGAATTGGGGTTTGAGGGATGCAAAGACCAAATAAAGAACAGTCCAAGCCACGATGGGAGTGCCACATTAAGGGCACTTCATCCCTTTCTAACATTTATCTGTTGCTTTATGAAAGTTACCAACTCAGCAGGTCCCAGCCGGCAGAGCAAGTCAAGTTCTTTTGTGCCACACATTTGCTTTGATAATTACTCTGAAGCAAATTGGTACATTTGTAGTTCTAATTTTATACAGCTACTTAACTAATTACTGCTGTCAGGAGCAATTTTTCTCTGGTAGTAGCGCTGGGTAGCGGCGTGTTCAGCGCCAGCGGCCGCCCCACAGCCAGGGCCTGGTGGCTCCACTTGAAAAAGCAAATACCTGTGTGAGGAGGGGCCTGAGCTCCCTCAGGTTTGGGGCGTTTGTTTTGCTGAACACCCCCAGCAGGGGCTGGTGCAGTCAGGGTCCCAGGCAGGAGGAGAGGCCCGTTTGTCACAGCAGAACATCCACGGGCGCTGCTCCCGCTCCTCTTTGGAGCCCTTGTTAAATTATCCAGAGACAATAATCAGATCGCTGCTGCTGGGGTTAATGGCACCTCTGAGCCCTGTCAAGAGCTTTATTTAATGCGCCCCAGACCTGGAGTGGTGCAGGTGCCATTTCAGGCCCTCATTTAATTTAAGCTGCTTTAGTTGGCATGGCAACTAGTTGAGACATCTGGGAGACATTATGCTCGGGATTGAGATTTAGGAGGATTTGTGGCGTAGCAAAACAAAAATCTTATCATAATAAAGTGCAGAGTAATGCTTTTGGGTTTTTAAAAATATTTTGCCTTAAATTGAATGCAAAGATTTGTTGCAGGTATAAGGTAAACCGCAAATTTTAAAAGTCTGGTATAAATATTTAAAAGGGTCTTTGCTAAAGGAAAAGAAAAATTAGAGGACTACAAATTATGGTGCTGCAGGGTTGGGTTTTTTCTTCATGAATTCTTTATGAATGCAATTTTAATATTTTTTTCCTCAAAAAGTTGGAAATATTTAATTTCTAAAATGAGTTTTTGTGTGGTATTCTGTTGGCAGATGAACCCTTTGGCCAACGGGGATTTGGCTGGAGAGGGTTTTTAGAGCAACAGATGAAAGCAGAGCATTGACTGGGTAGAGATGAAAGAAAATGAGCATTCAATACCTGGCTGTATCAGTTAACACGGGGCAAATGTGTTTTACCTCCTTCAGCCACAAATTTGATAATACCAGAGACTTTTGTTTCAAATGTGACTGCTAAACGAAGGTTTTAAAGCAGTAATGTTTTTTAATAATGCCTGTAGTGCCCCCAGTATTTATGGTGATGGTTTGTGTGTGTGTTATTCGTGTCCCACACCCAGGACATTGGTGTGGTGGTCTCCATCCCTGGGTGAAGGTGTGTAGCTTGCCACCCTATTTCACTGCTCTTGAAACCCCTGAACACACAGAGTCCCCTCTGGGACCCACCTCCCCTCGATCTCAGCTGTGATTTGCCTTGCAGTAACTTTGTACAACTACCTTAATGCAAACTGTAATGGACTAATTTGTTTTCTTTCACAAGCCATTTTTTATTTTCATTCCTGTAAGAATTTGACCTCTGAAGCAGCTTTCTTCTGTTTAACTCAATAGTTCTGACCTGTGAGAGCTCAAATAAGTAGGAGTTAGTGAATGTTTCGAGAGATTCTATGCCTGTTCTGCTTTTCCTTAACCAATGAACTGAAGATATGTTGTCACTGAGTTGATGCAGAGTGACCTCCATAAGATTATCGTCTCTCCTCAGCCACTCAGCTCAGATCATGTCAAAGTTTTTCTTTACCAGATTTTAAGAGGTAATTTTTCTTCTTCTAAATTTAAAGAAAATTATGTAGTAGAAATATTTTTTTTTTCTTGTTGTTTATTCTCAGGACATTCTCATCTTGAATAAGCTTCCTGTAGGAACTTCTTTTAATTTCATATTTGAATAAATACCAAGCATGAATTATTGTAGCTACAAGAGCATGGCACCCCTGCTGCCTTAAAGCTTTGTCAGGGAAAAAGAAGCCACGTTTTTAGAATCGAGGAACAGAAAGGACACCTAGACTGAGCCAGATGGGTAAATGTGTGTAACTATACCCACTTAAGATAAAAATTGTTACTGCAAAACAGAGCAGTAAGAGGTATCTGAAAATTCCAGTGTGGGGATTAGCAGAGTATTCATGCCATAATCAGGGAGATGATGTTTTGCTTTTGATTTGTTGTTTGTTGGATTTTTGGGGGGAGTGGGTTTTTTTTTTTAAAAAGACTGCTTGAATTCCTTTTTCTGTCTATTTTATATACTCCAAAATTTTATCCTGTCATTAAGTGACTGAGTGTGCACTAGTGACTGGGAGTTACTCTTACAAAAACTGAGGCACAGGCCAAGTCTTTGCTGATCAGGAGTTGCCAGACCTTCCAGGAAAATATTGTCAGCCTTAAACTTCTAATTTCCTTTAATATTTCAGGTCTGAAATATCTACATTCTGCTGGCATTTTACATCGAGACATTAAACCAGGGAATCTACTCGTGAACAGCAACTGTGTCCTTAAGGTGCCACTTACATTTATTGAAGATGTTTATGTTGTTAATTTTTAAACAAAAGACATTCAATGTGAGCACTTTCCCTGAAAGTCCATGTCAATGAAAAAAATCCCACAGATTCTTTAAAAAGTAGAAATGAAGCAAACATCTGCCTTTCCCCTTTTCTCCCTGCCTCTCCTCACATCTCTGAAAGCAAGAGAGAGACAATTCCTGAGTTTGACTTGGGTGGGATCTCCTGTGCCTGGGAGGGCAGGGGGTTCTCAGGGTGCCTCAGTGTCCCTGTGCTCCTCAGGGGAAGATGACACCACGTGCCCAAGGCACTTCCATTAACCTTGGATATATGGCATTCTGGAGGACTGAAGTGTGTTGCACAGCTGTACCAAACTCAGAAATTCGATGTTGTTTACAGGGATTTGCTAAGAATTCTAATTGGGAAAGTTTGGTCTCTTTTCTTAACCCTTCTGTTTCAATACATTTTTAACAATTCTCTAAGCTCAAATGAGTAGACCTGAATCTTTAATATTTTGAGACATGTCCTGAACAAATGAAGTTTGTTTGAGTTTAAATACTCTGTACCCAGAGGTTGGGTTTTTTGTAGTGCAAAGCTTTTTAATCTTTCAGATTATAAATACTGTAATGACAATTTAAAATATACTGTGATTTCAAATCAAATTGTAGAAAGTTTAAATGGCTGTGGAACAAAGTAACATAATTTCCTCCTATCCCCTCTCCCTTGGCTTATGCAGTTACAGCAGATTATATGATATATTTAAATGCTGGTTGGGGATTCCCTGCCTCGATCCCAGAAGGCTGCCTATTTGAAATGCAGGAAGTGTTTTGGTTATTTTAATTTTTTTATTTACCTTCTCAATTTAGATTTGTGATTTTGGATTGGCCAGGGTGGAAGAATTAGACGAATCCCGGCACATGACTCAGGAAGTTGTCACTCAGTATTACCGCGCTCCGGAGATCCTGATGGGCAGCCGGCACTACAGCAATGCCATCGACATCTGGTCTGTTGGCTGCATCTTTGCAGAGTTGCTTGGGCGAAGGATATTGTTCCAGGCACAGAGTCCCATCCAGCAGGTATCCTCACCTTTCCCTTCCAGCACCTCCCCCTGCACCTGCTCCTGGAACCAGTGGGACTGGTGCACCTCAGGAGAGACATGCGGGGGTTGGAGCGTGTCCAGGGAAGGGCCTGGAGCACCAGGAGCAGCTGAGGGAGCTGAGAAAGGGGCTCAGCCTGCAGAAGAGGAGGCTCAGGGGGGACTTGCTCCCTCTCCACAATTCCCTGACAAGAGGGCGCAGCTGCGGGGGGCTGGGCCCTGCTCCCAGGGAACAGGGGCAGGCTGTTAACTGGTGTTAGCTCGGGAATCTGTTGCCATAGTGGAGTGCATCCCTGTATCTGAGTTGTGTCCGTGTGTCTGTCGTGCAGCTGGATCTGATCACAGACCTGCTGGGCACGCCATCGCTGGAGGCGATGAGGACGGCTTGTGAAGGCGCCAAGGCACACATACTCAGGGGTCCTCATAAACAGGTACTGCCAGGGGCTGGCTCTGGCCACGCAGCCCAACCAGGCAGGGTGTCCTCTGGGCAGGACTCAGGGTTTCACATCTTCACTAAATTCCTGTGCCCGGTGGGTTACTTGGCTTGGATGTTCAGTCCCAGAGCTGTCTGGGCTGACCAGAGGTGGTTGTGGTGCTCAGGGATGTGGGGTGATGGTGTGGTGAGTCCAACTGCTGTGGAGGCAAGGGGGGCTTTTCACTAGTCTGGGGCATTTCTGGCTTCTGCTTTGGGGGTATTGTTTGACTTGATGACACAGGTGAAAGTCTCCCTTCCTAAGGCAACACTGTTTGGATAGCTGTTTTGAATGAAGATGTTAAATGTAAGTGCTAGTACTGGCAAGAGACATAAATGAAAATTGACAGTATAATTCAGAAAGCCTTGGAGGGCTGCTGCACTGGCAGGATCAGGAGTGTTAGAGGTGGAATTGACCCATTGCCCAGAGCCAAGGGCAGGACCTCCAGCACCCCAAGCTCAGAAGGTCCCTGCACACCTGAGCTCGGACTTGAGCTGCTCAGGAAGGCCCAGCAAGAGGTTGAAAGCTGAGATACAACATTCAACACAACTGGAGTAAAAGTTAGTTTTAAAAGAGTCACCAAACCAAAGGAGAAAAGGCAGGATCGTGTCATTGTGCTGACTGGGCAATAAAAAGGGCAAATGCAATTTGGTGTTAATAGATATAAAGAAATGCTTGTGCAGACATCTCTAGTGCAGGGATAAGATTCTGTGGCACTCCATTGGGGTCATTTTTATGATTGCTAACAAAATTAACAAAATCATCGGCCTGTACATGCTCCAGTAGTTAAGTTTGCATCATTATTTTCTGCATGTTGAAGTAATTTCTCACGTCTGCTCACTACAATAGTAGTTACCATAGAAATGAACATTGCCTGTATATTCTGCACTATTACTGACATGTGGGAGTTCTGCCTCCCTGGGACTTTGGATCCACTACATAAAAGTTGTCTCTGTTCCATTTCATGACAGAATTTTTTATTTGAGTATTCATAATAGGAGGATTTCCTTCAGACTTTCTCTGCCAGTTTTAAGTCAAGTATATTTTTCTGCTATCTTGTGCTAGAAGAGTTGTGACTCCTAAACTCAGTGTCTTTTGACCCACAGGATGGTGGGAATCCTAAAAAGCGAGTGAGGTGAAATGGTATAAAAGTTTCCACTACAGATTTAATATCCTGTAGCCACAAAGCTGTAAGAAATACACTCTTCTGAGTTAGTTCTATGTCTGTTGGGGAAAACAATGTTCACTTTCTGTGGAGTGCCATGGGAGCTGGTGTGCTCGTTGCAGTTTGGAGCTGGGGGATACAGAGCATCTAGGTGATAAATAATATTTTTTTTTCAACTCAAAGCACACCTCATGTTTGAATGCAAGTTCCTGGCTTTTCATATTCTGAAATTGAGCTTTTACTGGTTATAAATGGTTAAATGTTACTGGTTTCTTAATTAGACTAATAGGGAGAGAAATCCAAGTTAGAAACAGGCGATTACTTTGTCACACCAACTATTTTTACTCACCGTAGGTGAGTGCAGTGGGAGGGAGGGGTGAGGCATTTTGCTGCTCTGTGTAAAAATAGATTAATGCAAGAAGTTTCTGATTAACCACCACCACCACCCCCCCACTGTGTGCTGGCAAAATGGGTATTTACATACTCTGTAGACTTCTTTGTCAGTTTGGTATTTAAAGGTTCAAGGGAATTGTGTCCCTGGCAGCCCCAGTGTGAGTGAGCCATCCTCATTCCTGCTGACCCCCTTTCCCAAAGGAAAACGTGTGGAGTCCATCCCCTGCCTGTGATCCCTGTGCCATGGGAGAGCAAGCCAGGAGGGAGAGTTACCAAACATTGCAGCTTTATATTCCATAGGCTGCCCTGAGAAACCAAGGCTAGGAAGTGCTCGAGGCTCTGTGTGGTAGTTCAGGGTTAACTTCAACTGATGTCACTGTGGAGGTGTAATTCTTATTTATACTGGGAAATTTACAGCAACTGTGACATCCAGTACAGTCCTTCTGTCACTGTCAGTCAGCTGTGGATTGCCTGGGCAAGGAAAAGCAAAATAATCCATAATTTGGGAGTGATTGAAATTAAAAAATGAGCTACTGGAAATGATGGAGTTAATCAAACCCCTGAGCACCTACAGCTGGGAGTGGTGTCTGTATAGAAAAACACATAAATAAAAGTGGGTTTTTCTAGGGATTACATCTGAACCAAGGGAAACAGTGGTCAATTAGACCTTTATTACAGTTGCTGAGTTTTGTAATGGTGACTATTGTTGGGCTGGAAAGCGTTAGGTACCACTTGTCCCCTGTAACAAGGAGTTTGTCCTCGCTGACTACGGAGTAGCGTGTGTGGGAACAGGGTTTTCTTGCTGATGGATCTGACAGGACACTCTGTGCTTCTCTTCCTCCCATTCCCCCTACAGCCATCCCTTCCTGTCCTATATACACTCTCCAGTCAAGCTACACATGAAGCAGTTCATCTCCTTTGCAGGATGTTGGTCTTTGATCCAGTAAGTAGCACTGAAAATCACCTCTAATACTTCTGGTTTGCACAGTTTTTGTTGTCTGGTGCTTAAATGAGTGTTGGAAGTCAAGGACTGCTTTAATTGGTTTCCTTCTACATGGCATTGCGGTACTTTTGGTCCATAAAAATTGTAAAAATATCATGTAATTGGCCAATTAGCTCCTCCTGGAATGGGCGTTTCACGTTTCAAACAGAGTGGTCCTGGGAAGGAAGCTCCGGCAGTGGGAAGGATGAGGCTGTGCATGACTCATGCTCTTTTCCAAGCTGGGTGTAGGTAGCAGAACATCAGCTACTTTGATGCAGTTCTAATTAGGGACACGGGGGTGTTCCTGGTCTTGCAACACGCAAAAAATTCCTCCTGCATCCCCAATCACAGAACAGGATCATTTTTCCACTGAGCATCTGTTTTTCTAATAAAAATGTGCTGCTGTGGATTTTGGATTTCGTTTATTGGGACACTGTAGAGAATTGTCATGAGAAAGTCTGATACTGGAATTGATAATCGTACTTATTTCATTCCCACAGAACCTCCTCAACATTGCAAATGTAAAACAGAGTGACTGCAGTGCAAAGGAGGAGACTGGGGATTGATGAAGCATTTAGAAACCCTGCCTTTGGAGTGTATTTTTTTAAACCTTAAAATTGCTTTGCTGAACAGAACCATGGAAATGTTGAACCATAACCTCCACATAAAAAAGAAAAAAAATTAATTTTTTCTTTTTTGACTCCCTCAGCATTTACAGTGCTGTTATGCCCTGCTTGCTTTGATTTATTGTAGGAGTCATAATTGTAAGGTTATCTGGAGGAAAGAAAGGGTTGAAAAACATGTTCCTAAAAGCCATCTTATCGGTGTTTGCCACGGTGGCTATGAGCCGGGAGGTCGGTGCCACCCAGCCAGGCTGGTTTGTGAGCCTCAGCTCCCCTCTAGTGGCAGCTCGGCAGTGCCTGACACGAACCCCTCCTCTAGCACGATTATGGGTTTATAAAACAACTGAGGATCAATCGGGGAGTAGTTTCAGTAGCTCTGAAAATGCCCTAACTCCTGTTCTCTTCCCTTTCCATGCTGCTGCCAGTCCAAAAGGATATCTGCTAAGGATGCCTTAGCTCACCCCTACCTGGACGAGGGGCGGTTGCGGTACCACACCTGTATGTGTAAATGTTGTTTCTCCACATCGACTGGCAGAGTTTATACCAGTGATTTTGAACCCATCACTAATCCCAAATTCGATGACACTTTTGAGAAGAACCTCAGTTCTGTTCGGCAGGTTAAAGGTGAGCAGGAGTTAACCTTGCACGTGCGGTTATCCCCCTGCTCCACCCTGCAGCAGGGGGGACTTGGAATGGAGTTGGGATTTGTGCTCTGGATCCACACAGTGACCCCAGTGTTGGTTTCTTTTAGATGTTTTTTCACAGTAGACACTGGAAATAATTTCTTTTCAGTAAAAGGACAGAACTGCAAGTGTTCTGAGATAAGGCAGTGGCACAGGCACGAGCTGACCTGCAGAAGTCTCTGTGTTTCAAACCTCACCAGCATGCATCCCTGGTGCCCTGTTCCTCATCCTTTTGCTGAAGGATGGCACTGGGGGAAGGGGAAGCCATTCTCTGGCCTTTTGGGGCTGTGAGGTGTGACCTCCACAGCTGTCCTGCAGAAAGGGGCAGCAGCAGCCAGGAGCTGAAGCTGAGCAGTCAGATTTAGGGGACCTGGAGCTCTTTTATCCTCACTAAAATGTGCTCTCAATAAGGGAAGTTCTGTTTCCCTCCAGTTTACATTGCATTTTACTGAAGCCAGAAGTGTTAATGCTGTGGTGTTTTGTATTTTTCTCCCGTGTACAGAAATAATTCATCAGTTCATTTTGGAACAGCAGAAAGGAAACAGAGTGCCTCTCTGCATCAACCCTCAGTCTGCTGCTTTTAAGAGCTTTATTAGGTAACTGTATGTAATCACATCTGATATTAATTCCCATTTATTCGTAGTACAGAATTCACACATCCAAAATGTTTTAGTTGTTCATTTCCCAAGAGTAGGAAAGACCTGTAGATAAAACCCCTGTGAACTGTTTTTACGAATTCTTCTAGAATTTAAGTAAAATGTGCAACAATTTTATGTTATTGTGCAAAAGAACAGAAGTCAGACCGAAACTGAAATTGGGAAGGTTGACAAGTTGAGTTTTGGTTGTAGAACTGCACTGCAAAGGTGTTTGAAGGAATGACCGAGGGGTGATAAAGCGCAGTGGAATATTTGCTGTCAGTGCTGGTGGCTGCTGGCCTGGCGGGCTCAGGTTGGGTTTGGGGTTTTGCTGTCCCCGGGGTGTTTGGTCCCACCCGAGCAGTGAGGTTGTGGCCACGAGCCCCTGCGAGTGAGCACTGATGTCTGTGTCCCCTGGCTGCAGCTCCACGGTCGCCCAGCCCTCCGAGATGCCGCCGTCGCCGCTGGTGTGGGAGTGACCGGAGCACCACGTACTACTGAAGATGTAATGTAGCTTTCCACTGGAGTCTGGGATTTGCAATTCTGGAGGTTAATCATGCTTGTACTGTAATTTTACTAATGAAGTTTTAAATTAACAACCACTACTTGTACAATATGAATAATATTTAGAAATGTACTAGACTTTTAATCTTGTAAAGTGGTTGTGCTTTTAGAAGAAAATATTTTACCCAGAGTTGCACGTGTTTTATGAATTCTAGTGCAGCTGTGATGGCTCAGCTCAGAACAAACAGAATTGAACCAAATTTGGGGAGGTTTTTTCTTTTTTTTTTTTCTTTTTTTTTTTAACTGCAGTGAGATTGTACAAACAGATAGACATACCTTTTGATATTGAGCCATTCCTGAAGATTTTGGGTTTTCTAAAACTAAGGAATACAGAAAACTTGACTGCGACCAATCATGAAGTCCCTTTGGGTGACTGTGGCCACAGGAAATGGCCACGTCCCCTGATGCCCAACCCTATAAATAGCTTCTCACTAGAGCTGTGATGGTGATGTGTGCTGTTCTAAAATCAAATGTTGTGAGTAGAGAGAATGAGTTTGTGACTAGGAGAGACTAAACTTCTGTTTCCTTACCCAGTATAAATATATATATATATTTAATCTATTTTTATTAGAAGTTTTTTCTGCTCTTTCTTACATAAAACCCCCCAGCATGCATCTTCTATGTGTGTAAATAATTCCATTTATGGGCTAATTTCAGAGATCCCTGACATCATTGCTGTATAGAGAGAAACTAGCTTGCACATTTTAGGTCTGTGAAATTTTGTGAGAACTTTTTCCTGCACTGGACAGTTGAGAGAAAAAAAAAAAGAAAAGGACAAAAAAAAGCACATAGGGAGTTCTGTTAATTGTGTTCGTGTCTTTAGGCAAAGCTGTGGAAGTCTTGAAATGTCACAGTAGTAAATAACTTTTATTACTTTTTGGCTAATTCTGTTTCTGTTGGAACACTGAATTCTGTGCATATGTATATATGAACACAAATTGAAGGCCTCTACCTCCTGGAGTATACAACTTGGTTTGTTTACCTCCACATGATTTTTTTTTTTTTTAAGTTCAGTGTGGAGACTTGAAACTTGAATGTCCCTTCCAACTTTTGTATTTAAAACAAGACTAGAAAATTGAAGACTGTTTTTCACCTGTACAAAGGAATACTAAAAGGTGGTCTTAAAATTTGAGCCTTGGTCTGGAGAGAAACCGTGGTGTTTGTAATGGACAATTAACTGTTAAAGTTATTGTAAGTTATCTGTATTTAGCAGAGTATTTTCAACAAGAGTGATCTGAGCTGGAATTGGAGACTATTAGTAAGTTATGTTTGGAAGTTTTAACTTCAATGAAGTAATTATTTGCTGTGAAAGAGACAAACATTGAATAACTGAACAAAGATGGTGCAATATCTTTGTTTTTTATGAGGCTCCTGAGAATAAAACCAACTGAAGCATTTCAATTCACTTGAATGAGAAACGTGTTTAATTACCGAGCCCCAGAAGACACTGGTATGAAAGGTAAAATCTCAGAGGTTGGTCAGTTAATGTGGCACACTTGCTGGTCACTTTGTAAAATGTAGATTTGGAGTACAGTGGTGAAAACATTAAATGTGACATTTGAAAACGCGGTGGTGGCGTCGTTCTTTCCTGCCCGGCCTCCCCGGGCTGTTCGGTCTTTGCAGCGTTTCCCATTCTCCTCTCGGCTACAGCGGCCGGGGCCGGCACCGGGGCCTCTGGTCCGTGGGGGACCGGGAGCCGTCGGTCCTGAGCCGGCTGCGGGGCCGGGAGCTGCTCGGTGGCGGGGAACCGGAGCCCTGCAGTGCCCGGCGGGGCCGGGGCGGGACGCGTGCAGCTCCGGATCGCCGCGGCCGGGGAGGAAATGGGTTCGGCTCTGGCTTGGCCCGAGGTGCGGGACCAAGGGCGACGGGAGGCTGGCCCCGGGCTGCCAGGGCCGCGACTGCCGGGGCGAGGGGAAAGAACGGGGAAGGAACGGGAGCGGAGAAGGAAAGGAGACGGAAATGGAGCGGGGAAGGAACGGGAAAGGCCACGGGGCGGGGGCGGGGCCAGGGGCGGGGCCGTGCGCGCGGCGGGCGCGGCGATGGCGGCGGCTCCGCGGTGGCGGGAGCGGCTCTTCGCCCTCTATTTCCTCTCGCACATCCCGATCACGGCGCTCATCGACCTCCAGCCTCTGCTGCCCGCCGGGATCGCGCCGCGGGCCGTGAGTGGGGCCGGGGGCCGGGCCGGGGAACGAGGGGGGGCATCCGCCGGTTTGATGGGGCCGGGGGCGGCCTTCGCCAAATCTCGTGTGGAGACATCGGTGGGGAGAGAAACTGCAGTGAATGTGTGTGAAAGAGCGTCTGGAAGCGAAGTGGTGCTGGTGCCCACGGGATGAGTCACAGCCGGGTCCTTCATTGGGGAGGAGCGGGAATGAGAACGGGAATGGGATGCTTCATCCGCGCCTCCGGCTGTGGCCGATGCTGCTTCTCAAAGCTGTGACTGGGATGTGGCGGCGGCTCCGTGCCCCCGGTCCCGGGGCAGTGGTGCGGGGTCTCTGCTCTCCCTGGGAATGGGCGGTGGGGCTGTTCCTGTGCCCACTGCGGGCTGTGGTGTTTCACAAGTGCCACAAGGACATCCTCTCTGTTGGAATGGCCTCGCTGTCCCGCTGTCGCCCTCGGCACCGGCGCCATGTGCCCCAGACGTGGCTCTTGCAGCCCTGGGCATTCTCTGATCCCGAGTTTTCCTCAAATTTCTGCTAAAAATGCATCAGGGAATTGTTGCCGCTGCAGGACCAGGTATGCCAGCGGTCAAATTAATAGTAAAAATCTCTGGTTTGCTGGGTTAGTAAAATCAATTAAAGTGACAGTTGCATGGCAGATAATTAGTTCAGCCCTCATGTCAGGATGAGCTCGGCTGTCACCTCCTGTTTGAGCTTTACAACTGGTGATTTGTTTTTTGTTATTGCCTGTAGGATTACTCCAATATAGGAACCATTTTCAATTAATAGTTAACCAGCAGATCTCAATGCATATCTTTCCGTTCAAAGTCCAGTGTAAACTCCATGCTGGAGTTTACATTTCTGTCTCTAATTGCAACTCACTAAGCCCACATCCTGGCACTGAGCTGTTCCCCTGCAGCAGCCCCAGGAAGGAGCCCCCAGCCCTTCTCAGGACCGGGGGCTCACACCCTGGTGCCTTCATCCCATCGAGAATCACGAGCTTTGCCCTGCTGTGGTTGATGCTCAGTGAGTGACTCTGTTGTTTTGGGTTTTTCCAGCTGACAGACCTGTTGCAGCAGTACGCAACTTCCTTCAGGGACCCCATGATGCTGCAGCCCCCAGAGTGGTTCAAGGCGTTCATCTACTGCGAAGCCTTTCTCCAGCTGCCGTTCTTCCCCGTCGCTGCATACGCCTTCCTGAAAGGTGGGGAGGAAGCCACAGTGACTGAGAGCATGTCCTGGGAACACTTCTGCAGGACACCTCCTGCTGCTGCTGCTGCTGCAGAGAATGCTTCTGTATCAGGCTTAGGGGGTTTGAAAGGTGTACTGTGGAGGGCTGGGCTGCCATGGCCCACACAAGTGTTTTCCCTAAAAAAGCAGCACAGAATAAAGTTTGTCAGAAACAAAACCTCATGACCATAGGCCCTTGTCAGGTGCAGCCGTTTGTGTAACCACCGTCAGTGTTTGACATCTGGCAAATTTCCAGGGCAGCTAAAGGTCTGGTCAAGCCTGAATACTCATTTTGTTACTTTAAAAACTTTCAGGCTCATCCCTTT
>JACBWW010000032.1:427514-501108 GCA_020086605.1 Lanius collurio | reverse complement strand
CCGTCCCTCCTCGCTCCCTGCCCCGGGAGTCGCGCGCGCCTCTGGCCGCACCATGGCGCCCCCCCGTGGCCGGGCGGTGCCGCGCGAGCCCGCCTCGCCCGCTGACGTCACGCCGCGGTGAAGATGGCGGCGGGCCCGGGTCGGGAGCTGTGAGCGCCCCGGGCCCGCCAACATGAGCTGCTCGGCGGACGCCGTGAAGGAGAGGCTGCTGTGGAACGTGAAGAAGGAGGTGAGAGCGGAGCCGGGTGAGGGCTGCTGTGCGGCGGGCAGAGCCCTGCGCTCTGCGGGTCCCTCCCGGGGATCTGCGGGTCGGACCGTGCGCCGCGTGGGGAACGCCCTGAGGCTGCGGGCGGACGGGCGGACGGACGGACGGGGCCGGTTCTCTCGGCGGGGAGCGGGCTTTGTCCGCCGCAGCCGCCCGTACCTGGCCGGGCTGTCGCCCTGGACGCGGGTCTGCCCCGGCTCCGCTCGGCGGGGCTGGCGCCTCGGCCGGGGCGATGCTGCTCCGGGAGAACCTCGGTGCTCTTTTTTCCCCGGGCGCACCTGGAGCAGGGATGCCGCTCGCGGGGCTCCTGCTGCGGCAGCAGGCTGCCATCGGCTGCCGCTCCCTTGCCTGGGGTTTGTATTTCCCGTAGTACTCGGTTTTTTATGACTTTTTTCTTAACTGTGATCTTTCGAGGAGAAGGGGGGAAATCGTGGGTAAGAGGGATATTCCTAAGGTGTCCTTGGATGAGCCGTGCTGGCTCCCAGGTGTCAGAGCCGTGGCAGAGGTGCCGCTGGTGTGGCGCTGGCACCTGTGCCCTGGGTAGGGTTAATTTGTGTGGTTGTTCCTGCACACACATGTGTGACATTGCCGTGCTAGGGCAGTCAGAGCCATGTGTGCATAAAGAGCCCAACCTGCGCGCCTGAGCAGGGTGGCGGTGTTTGGTCGCACTCGCGTTTGGGCTGGTGGCTTTTCGTGCTCGCGCGGAGCTCCCTGGCTGGAGGGCGGTGCTCGGCAGCTGCTCCTTGTCCGGCGGGAGGGGCTCGGCAGGACGGACGGAGCGCTGGAGCAGCTCCTGCCGCAGAGCAAGGCTCCCGCCGAGGGTCCCTGCCGAGGTGGGAGGAGGTGCCTGTGCTGTGCACAAGCTCTGGAGCACGTTCCAGGTGGGACTCCCTGTGGCCGTTTTTCCCCGTGCACCCAAGTATTGTGTTTTGTGGCACTGGCTGTGATGATAGCTGCGTGTTGTTACACAGCAGCGAAGTGAAGATGTAATGCTTATCCATCACAGCAGTAACAATTATTTTAAACAGGTCCTGCCCTCCTGCTCCTTCTCCTCCCCACTTCATTGCAGGGCAAGCAGTAGGAGCCATCAGAGCTCAGGTGAAAAGTTGTTGCTGTGGCCAGGGTTCCTTAGCCCCACGTCCGTGTCCTGATGCTCATTAATGCTGAAATCAGAACACATCGGGT
Organism: Lanius collurio; assembly: GCA_020086605.1. NCBI lineage: Eukaryota > Metazoa > Chordata > Aves > Passeriformes > Laniidae > Lanius > Lanius collurio. The sequence continues at coordinate 499,658 of JACBWW010000032.1, read as the reverse complement.
GTTGCAGTCAGCGTGGGGAGTGTGGAAGGGGCAGAGCAGGGACAGACACATCAAGGACGGTCTGTATGCGGAGTGGCAGGACTGTGTCCCGGGATGACCCAGCCAGCAGCTGGCTGTGGGTGGGTGGTACCTGCTGAATGCAGCCATGAACCTGCCACTTCGATTAGAAATTTCTGCTTAAACTAGAACCTTTGAGCTGAGGCTGTGTAAGGTTTTATTTAGAAGTGAGTGCGCTTGCTCTCCCGAATAATGTTTAAATATATAAATAAATCTGAGAAATGTTTTCCAAGTGTGAACATTGCAATCTTGCGCTAATGCATGAAATGGAAAGTGAAATGGATTTTCATGATCCAAGCCAGCTCAAGCTGAGGAGAAGTGGTGTGTAATTAAAAAATCTGAGGCTAATTTGTTTTTAAAGCCTCTAAAATGTTTTTAATTGAATTCTGGTTTTTAAATGACTTGAATAATGCTTGAAAGTGTTATTTGTACCTTCTGTGTCATCTGTATTTTTGTTTTGTCTCTGATTTATTTTTTCCTTCTCCAAATCCTCACAAATGCTCTTTTAGAGCATTTTTAGTGGCTTGGCTTTTTAGGGGTTGGCCAGAGCTTTACAGCCTAAAATAGCTATGAGATCTTTTGGTGATTATAAGCAGGTTGAGGTAACACCCCTCACCTGTGCCCTCACAGAGCCTTGGAAGAGCCCCGTGTGTCTGTGCTCACAGTGGGAAAATGGGCTCAGGAGGCAGCTGGAGACACTGAGATGGAGATTTTATTTGTCTTAAATAATCAATTGACGGAGGCAGGAATTGAACACAAGCCACTAGTAACCACCCACCAGATGATGCTGCCCTTAATGACTGTAATTAACTTTTTCCGATAGAATTTTCAACCTCATTTTTTATCATGTGTGACTTCACATGGCCACTTCTGCCTGTACTGTGGGCTTGCTGGGAAAACCTGGCTCCATGTCCATTCTCAGAGCCTGCGTCCCTTTTCCTTTAAACCCAGAATCTATTTCTTGTTAAATGATTTTCCCCTAATCTCAATATCCAGAGGAGTTCAAATGCAGCAGATTCTTTCTGTGGGCTGTTCCACTAAGCCTGCTAAAATTAATTTGTCTTTGCAAAGTATAAAACAGTCATCTCCAGAGTCACTTGGTGCAAAGTGTTTAGTTTATTTTGTCTCACTCTCTCAGATAAAATTTCTGCATTTTTCCTTTGGGAAATTTAATGCTGTTTGCTTTTCCTCGGATGGACTTTCAGTTCCCATTGGTAGGGAACGTAATTTGTTGGCTCTCACAGAAAGGAAGACATGTAATGTGTTTAGAAAATGTAACTGCTGGGATTCATGCTGAGGCCGCTTGGAAGTTCACGTTTCAAGCATTTATCTCTCTCTGCAGGAAGATCTGTTGTGACAGGCAGACTCATAAAACAGGCTTTTCTCTGGCCATTTCCTTTTGCCTCCTGAAATGGAAGGTTTTGCCATTTCTGGATTTAAACAGTACTTTCTAGCTGTGAAACAAACAGGATAACAATAACCTTAGCAGTTGTACCCTGAAGGATTTCAGAGCACTTCAAACACTCAGTTGCTCAACTTGCAACTGAAATGTAATGACTTCTGAGCAGAAGTGCAATAGTTATTGAACAGCTTTTATTTACACCACCAGTCTTTCATCAGGAGTGAGAAGGAGTCAGTGCAGCAGGAGCTGTCAATAAGGGAGGTGAGCAGGAGCTGTACAAGCTAAAGAAGACGTGGGTGCTGCGCATTAGGTTTTCTCCTTTAAGGAAAAAATGCTGTAGGGCTTTAACTGTGGTCCTGATTATTCTGGTATGTTATGAGCATTCTTCTTTGCAATTTTTAAAGCTTCCTTATAATACAATTTTAAAAAAATTAAACACGAAGGCATTTCTCTTGTGCATTTCTTGGGTGAAACTTAATAAATAATCCATGTATTATGACATATGTTCGGTGTTTGCTTCTGAAAGTTTGGGCCCTTGTAGGATGTGGGAGTAAATCAGAGCAGTGATCCATTAGAACATGCTGCAAATGCTGAGCAGCTTCTCTTTGAGGAGTTTGCTTTGCTTTATCTGGATAATGCTGCCACCAGGATGTTCTGTACTCCTCAAGTGCTGAGATCTTTACTTGGGTAGGCAGAGCTTTCCTGTCCCTCTCTGACCCGCTCTGCAGTGGTTGGCAAATATGTGCCTCTGGAGCCTGGCACCTTTTCCTGGGCGAGCAGCTTCACCAGGGCTGTGGCTGATGTGGTTCCTGCTGCAGCTGTTCGGGGACAGTGACACTGAGTGCCACGTCTGTGCTGCCTCTGTGCTCACACCACTGGGCAGGTGCAGACAACAGCCTGGTTAGGATGGGCAGCTCCTGTGTTGTTCTGCAGGGGACACACAAAGAACAGGAAGATGTTTCCAGGGCTGGGATGGGAGCTGGTGTTGCAGCTGGCCCCAGCACAGACTCCTCTCCAGCTCTGGGAGCAGCCCTGGCCCAGCTGCAGGCTGCAGCCCTCCATCCCTTGCACAAACACAGGTGTAGGCCAGCTGATTCCTTCCCTGTGGGGGGTAGATGGGTGACTGTGGGGGCAAGTGGTGATGTTTCTGTTAATGAGATTAATTTGTAGTTTAGGCAGGTCAGCTGGTAGCTGCCAGTGGGTGTGTGTGGAGGCTTGTGCTCAGAAAGCTCCATTGTTAAGTGCATCCCCAGAACAGAGACAAAGCAGCAGAATTCCCTATGAAGAGCTGTGCAAAACTGCAAGGGAATAAAGGAAACAAGCAAAAAAAAAAAAAAAAAAAGGCTTGCGTTCCATTTGATCAGAAACATTTGCTTTAGCTTCTTGCCTGGAGCATCCATGAATTACGTGGCAGTGAGGGATGACGTGGGATTGAAAAACACTGCATTCCAGCTTTTGAAGCTTCTCATATTCTGTATATGCCTTGAAAATGTTTTCTAATAACATTCAGTCCCTCTCCAGATAATGTGCGGAGCTTGGCATCCGCTGGCAGCGGGGAACACATAGAGTGCCTGCTCTGTGTCCTTAGCTCTGGAGTCCTGGGTTTGAAGTCTCCTGGGAGACACTGGAGGGTGCTGCTCCAGAAAAGTAGGGTTGATTATTGCATCTGAAACCCTCTTCTTTCTCAGTTTTTGTACATTTAAATTTTTTTGTTGACTGGGATCTAAATAACATACTAAGCTGATTGGGGTATGCCTGGGAAATGTGTGGTAGCAGTGAATTGGCTACTGAGCACTTGAGCTTTTGCTCCTCAAAATGACTCTTCTTCCTCCCTGGTGGTAGGATTTGAATTCCAGTTACTGTTCTCTGGGATGCTGAGACTGATTTCATGGTCTGGAGTCCTGAAGTCATGTCTGTGACCTTGAGTCATATATGCACAGGCTGCACCAAGGCAGACTCTCTGTCCATCTTCATGCCAGTGGCACTGAGTTGCTTTTTGCCAGTAGTACATCAGCCCTTCCTTTGGTGGACAAAACTGTGCCAAAGGGATTGCTGAATACACAGGATAATCCAGACGTGAGTGCCCATCAGGAGACCTCCTCACACCTCTGCTTCTTCCTTGATCCTCTCTTACTCTTCCACCTCCAGTTGCTTCACTGTGAGGTTGTAAGTTCCAACAGCCATGTCAGAAACAGGAAAGAAACAAATTGCCTGCACAAAGTTTATATTGTGAGGCCTCAGGTGTGAGCAGCAAGCCAGGTTTTGTAAATAGCAAAAGACTTGTTTTGAAGTCCTCAGCTATAAAACATGTTCTTTCAAAGCCTCTTACATCTTTGCTTTTTTTCCCTCGAGGGCTCCTGTTTGACAAGGAACACAAATTCTGGAGGATCCACTTGATCCAGAATTTGCAGCAAGGCAAATACCGTGTGTTGAAAGGCTCGTGCAGCAAGTGCCAGAGCTGCAGCCTGCTGCCAGCCGGGCTGGGGGTGTAGGAGTGGGCGCAGAGGCCTCAAGATGATTACTGGGGGAGGCGATGTTTAATTACAGCATCCAGAACTGGTCTTGCAGATGGTCTTGCTGGAGGAGGAAGCCCTCCAAACTGGAGAAGGCATCTCCATGGGCAGTTGCAGAGCCCAGCTGTCAATGGAGCACTGCACCTGCAGCTTCTCCTGGTCCAGCGCTGAGTGGAAAAGCTCAAAACCTTGGGACCTGTCAGTGCCATGAAGTGGTGCCCAGTTAGCTCTAAATGTTGGAAGAAGAAAGTGTCTGGTTAAATCTTCTGCCATGGTAGCACATATTTTCATATATTGAAAGTGAATTGGCCTATGTTTAGTCAGTGTCATAATCCTATAATTGTAGCTCACAAATGAGAGAAGTCAAAAATGATGGTTGATTTGTACATGGAAGAGAGCAAGCTCTCTGTGGCCAGGAGGAAATGAGTGTCTGATAAATGAGTTGGTGGAGGCAATGAGGTTTCATCTGGTGTCGGGCTGAGGAAGCCATTGGGGAGGAATCACTGGCAGATGAACGAGGGTGACTGCAGCCTGTCGCCAAGAGCCTCATTGTAAGAATTGTCTATTTCTTCTTTAATTTTTGAAAGTCAGTAATTTGCAATGATTTCCCTCTGGAGCTTGACACATCAGCCCTGAAACTGGAAAGGAACTTTTTCTAAATCATTAAAAAGTGTGATAAGTGTAATTTTATTTGCTATAATTGTTAAATCGTGTCTTGAAGCAAAAACTGAGGGCACTTGCCTTCTCTGTAGGTACTGTAATAATTTTGTAAGCTGTTCGGTGCGGCAGTTTCGAAGGTGCAATTTGTAATTGCTGTGGCATGTTCCATGCTTCCCAGGTAGGGGGAAGGTGGCCCTAAACCTCTCTGGGAATGTGTGCCTGTGTCGTTTAGGGATGCTTTGTGCTTGAAAAAGAGCAGAATGGCACAAGTGGAAATGGGACATAGCAATACCATCTGGTTTCATGAGCACAAGAGGCTATGTGAAGGCCAAGGATGAATCATAAAACGTCTGGCACAGCTCTTTGGAACTTATGCTGGAGAAGTGCTTTGGAGGGTACTGTGGACACACTGAAATAATTCAGCCTTTTGTGGGGGCACACCCCAAACAGACCTGTCCTTGTTCTGCCAGAGGTTCCCTCATCCCATGATAAGCCTCTCAGGTTTGTTTGTGCTTTCCTTCCTTAAATCCATTCTTCTCTGCAAAATAGGGTGTGAGGGAGTTGTTAGTCTGTTGGTGAGAGGGAAGGGGCAAGCAGTGGTTGAAACTGAAACTCCCAAGGGCTGTGCTGATTTTGTTGGGATTATACAATCATTTCTCTCTGTTCATTTTAGGTAAAGCAGATCATGGAAGAAGCTGTCACCCGGAAATTTGTACATGAAGACAGCAGTCACATCATCGCCTTATGTGGTAAATGTCATGCGGAAGAGCTAATGCTACCTAACCTTACTTTTCCTCTACTCTAGACATTTATTTTCTCTGCTGTCAGAGGTAAATGCAGGGATTTAGATATTAGAAATCATGGTGTTCAGTCCCATTTCACCTCTGTATTTGCTACGTGTGTGTGTACAGTAAAAATTTTAATGTAACTCTTACTAAAATGTCCTTATCCAAGTACCCAGCCAAGATGACAGGTGGCTTTGCTGCAGGCTGGCCATTTGTTCCAGGGAGTGCCCAGAGTGGTCTGCCTGATCTCTGTTCCTGGAATCCTGTCCTGGAAGCTGTGCTGCGATGTTAGTGTAAGGGGTGGTGGGGTGGCAACTATTTCTGTTAGACTCTGCTTGGCCAAAATTAGGAATACTTTAAAGTCTTCATACTTATCCCTTCCTCCTACTGTGATTCCAGTTGGTTTTGTGTTCTGAATTCTTCATGGTCTGAAGAGCTAATAATTCTGCACTGAGCTGCCTCATTATTGCCCAGCAACCCTACCTGTGCTAAGGCAGAACTCCAGCCTGCTGCTGCTTTGAACAGGGGCCTTGATTAACTCTAAACCAGAAGAAGGTGAAGCTGAATGTTCTGTTTGTACTTTGGCTGATTGAATGGAGAAATCCCTTCCAGCAGATTTGGCTAACAGCTCCTGGCTGGTGCTCTCCTGTGTGTGCAGTTCTCTTCCCTCCCCCACTCCAGTTTCATTTGTCTCTTCAAGAGGTTTTTCCCTTCTGTTTAAAATTAGATTGGTTCAGTACATGAGTCATTTTTGGTGAATCTTCGCTATAAATATAGAATTCTTGTGAATCATTTTACTCTCTTGCTGGGCTGAGTTTAGCAAGAGTCTCTTAAATACATGATAGCTGATTTCAAGGTCTCTCTGCATCAGTAGCTGAACAGTTTGTAGCTGCCTTAGGTCCTAGATGGCTGAAGGTGCCAATTAAATGGCATGTGCCACTTGTCCTGGAAGAAATGCTCCAGCTCTGTGCCACTCTGTGCTGGCCTGGAGGAATGGTGCCTCTGTGGGTCAGCTCTGCTCATCCAGCAGGAGGGATTTGTAACCCCGAGGATTCTGCTCCAGTCAGTGGTCTCTGCCTGGGTGCTCTGGCAGAAGGAAAGCAATGCAGATGTTTTCATCTTTGTGGGGAAGCAGTAAGTGCAGAAGGTTCTGTATTTGTTCCCAACCCAGCATATAACTAATCTAAATTACATCCATGGGGCTCTGTCATCCCCTCTGATTTCTAGGAAATCTGTCTCTATGGTTCAGAGCCACAGCAGCTCCATTTGGCCTGTGGCTGACGTGTGCCATTGTGGGACAAAAATTGCAAGTTCCTTTGGACTGTGGGTTGCTGTGGCACGAGTTTCACCGCTGTTGTGTGGCCAGTCAGGTGACAGTGCAGCGATGCAAGTGTCTGTGGAGCATCTTCTGCTGGAAGCTGGCCGTGGATGTTTGCAGCCTGGGCTCTGTGGAGATGTTTCCTTGGGAACGGCAGCTGCCACCATGACGTGGGGCTCCGTCTCTGCGGCAGGGCCAGCGCCGCGCTCCCCTCCCGCGCCCTCCTGCCACCAGCCTGCCCGAAGCGTCCCTGGCTGGAGCTGTTCTCACCAGCAACACCGGCCCCTTCCCACTTCTGCACTTCTCAGGGAAAGAGGGAAGAAAAAAGAAGCATTTCTCTGTCTCTGCAGTCACCTGAAGCATATTTACAGGGTTTCCAGTTCAGTGCATTACACTTAGAGTGTTTGTGTAATGCTACCTGCAGTTTGCTAAGCCTTTTCTGTGTGGCTGCCCATCTTTTGTCTGACAATAATGTGCTGCTTTAAGCATTTAGAAAACTTACTTAAGTCAGCTGTGCACTGCAGATAGGGTTTATTCATTAATGCCCCCAATGTGGTTACCCAAATGATCTCTATGTTTTCAATGTGTACTTTGAAATGAGTTTCAGTAGTTTGTTCTCTTTGAATAATATTTTGAGTGTATTAAATGAAGTATTCCTGAGTTCCCCATGCTATAAAATAATTGCCATAGAATTGAGGTGGGTTATGGAGAGTTGGTGTGTGTCACAATCAAAATGTATGTTTAGGTGTAAATCCAGCATGCCCACTTGGCAAAGGGAATATACTTACTGTGTTTTGAGGAAAGGTTAGCAGTAAACATGAGTAAAAATAGTAACTCGGGCACTGTTAAACATGCATAATATGGCTTTTCAGTGAGATTTCAGTTTAAATTAAGGAAAAGATGAACTGCACAAAAAGCTTTTTTTGGCCTGAATAATAACCCTGCTACCAGTAATTAAACCTGTTAATTAAAATGTACAGAATCCCTTCGTGGCTGAACTGAAAAGGCCAGTTCTGATTTGAGCTGCAGAATGGTATTTAATGTTGTGCTTGGGGCTTCTTGTAAACCTTGTCTGAGGATGGCAGGTCTGCATTGCTCGTGTCCTTTGGGATGAGGGAGAGGAGGGAGCTGGGGGATTCCACTGCTGTTTCTGGGGGATGCACTGGAGCTGTGCAGCCCTGGGTAGGTTTATGGCAGGGGCATCACCAGATCCTTTCCTGTTCCTGAATCTGAACTCAAATCCTGTAAGACATTGAGGCTTTTCTGTCAAAGAAAACAAAAAACCTCCCATCGTTTTTTGGTTTTCTTGATACTTTGCAGATTTTTTGTTATGCTTTGGATAGTTGATATGTGCTCTTTCTTCCCATCTTCAGTTACTAATATTTAATTTACCCCCAGTATTGGTTACAGCCCTTCACTTCAGAGGCATTTGGAAGTATTTATTTTTCCTTTTCTCAGTGTCATTGAATTATTTTTGCCTTCCAAATCTATTTTAAAACTGTGTCTAGACCAGACTTACAGACCAGAAATGCTTCTCCCCTTTTAAACCCAATGAGAAAATTTGGTGTTTCTGGGTATTAGATTACTGTTCTATCCTGATAGATTTGTTGAGGATCCTTGCAATTCCAGGTGCAACCAAGAGGAGCAGAGAGCCCTCGTAGAGGAGCTGAGGAAGCTTGGCTGGCTCAGCCCTAGGGGATGAGCCAGTCCTGTTGATTTAGCTGCATTAACTTCAACTTTTTTCTTTTCTTCCATCCCCATTATGCATGTTGCTTTTCTTCTCTTATTAACTGATGAAAATGACTGGGTGTTTTTCTGGGTAATGCTGTGTTTAAATATCACAGATCTTAAAAAAAAAGAACAAAACCATGTCACGATCTGTCCAGTCATGCACTGGGAAAGGTGACAGGGTGTGACTGCAGAGCTGGATCTGATATTGACTGAAGGTGTTTGTGTGTGATCTGTGACTGTGTTTAGTCATGTGTGCAGCCCTTCAAACAAAAGAAGGATGTGGTGTCTGCCCCAGGGAGCTTGGGAGATAATGAATTCCCATTAGTAAGCAGTCCTTGGGGCTTTCTCTGTGTGAATAAAACATCAGAGAGGTGGACATCTGCCGACCCAGAGAGAAGAGACACTTGCCTGAGCACAGCTCAGTGCTGGCTTGCCCAGCTGCCAGTCCAGTCTTCTCTGGAAGCAGCCAAGCAACCTGTGAACCCTTTGGTGGTTCAGGACTTGGTGGTAGAGGAGGGTGGGTGAGGAGGTCCATGCACACACAGATCCATGCAGCAGCCATGCCATGCAGTGCTGTGAGTGCCCCTGGCCAGCTCTGCAGGGTCCGTCCTGTTTCTCTATGGGTGACTTACAGGTCTACAAGCACCATGTGCCAGGTGGTAGGTGAGTGTTATCATACTGCTGCTTCTCAGTACAGTTTCTCTCATGGGCTCCTGTAAGTTGTACAGCAGCTCTTTCAGCTTCCCTGCATTTCCTTCAAAACTCAAATACAATCTCAACTCATGCCAGGCTGTGGCAGGTCAGAGCCTGACTCCATGGCTGCTTTTGTGAAGCACTCCTGAGTTGGCATTTGTGTCTTATGTTGGTGCTTCTGCTCTCGAGCTCTTGCAGTGTCATTGTACATTGGGACTGTGTGAGCATTTATTGTTCTCAGAAACAGAGCAAGGAGAGCTATCACCCACAAGTGCTTCTGAGATGTCTGTGCTTCAGGCTGTAATTCCACACTCGAGACCTGATGTGTGGGCCCTGTACCCATCCTTTTCATCTTCCTTTCACAGAGCCCTGGGGTGTCTAGGCTTGGATAATCATCAGTGTAAGATGCTTCCTTCTTCAAAAATCAGTAGAGGGGATTGTTATTTGGAATAATTCTGTGTCACTCAGTATCTGTTCGCAGCAACAGGACTGGCGTGTTCTGAGAAACAGAGTGGCTCTTGGGTCCTCTTCACATTTTAGAACCAATCCAGTATATGACAGGATTGCCCTTAATGAATGTGCACAACACTTACTAAGACTGGACTTTCTGTCCAACAGTTCAACAGTTACTTCCCAGCTTCCTAAGGCAGATGAGTACTCCATTCATTCTGGAGGTGGATTTTCTGGAGCCATGTAGTTGAGATCAGGTCTGAAGTTTTAGGGCCTTTTACGTCCTGTAGGAACGCAATCAGCTTCAGCCGAAGTCACGGATGAGTTTCCATCCGCGCTGGCCGTGGAAAACCAGGAATCCTTGGAACATGAATATGGCTGGTGACTCCTGGAGACCAGATATCCGAGGTCTTTTGGGATGGATTGGTGTCTGGGCTGCAGGAGTGCCTGGCAGTGCTGGTTTACAGTGTCGCTGCTAACAGACCCCAGGGTTAACCACAGCAGTGGCCTTACTTGTGAGGCTGTTTTCTTCATTGGTCTTAGGATGACTTGTTATCCTATTTTGCACAAAGTTAATTGTGTTTGAAAGAAAAGATCTAATTAGGAACCAGTGACTGCATGATGCTGGACCTCATGTTCTGATTTTTCTCATTCAGGACCTGAAATCCAAGCAATTACCAGAGTCACCAAACGTCACAATTGCCATCCCCAAGCAATGAAATACCATGAGTCAGAAATTTTTTCCTTCGTGGCCCTAAATTACAAGGCTGGATTAAAGCTCATGACAGCAAAATAAAATCAGCTGAGGAACAGAGATGTATTTCTTAATTTTTTCGCATTGATATTTTTTTTAAAAAGTAGTTATCTGCTATGGAAATGCAGATCTCTCACAAAGAAAACCCATGTCTCCCTATATTACTGCTCCTGTTTGGAAAACAAACATTTTTAATAATGAATAATGCTTAAAAAATAGTTTACAGAGGTTCTGCCTCACTTGATAAACACATTAGCCCAAAGAGAGTACCAGAGAGGGGGAGGCAAATATTTTTTCACACACATTTAGAAGGTTTTTGATTGTGCTCCAAAGATGATGCTTAAATTAATGAGTGGTGTGCTGTAGTGGCGAGGAAAGAACCAGAGTGAATATTAGCTCTGATATAAAATGAAACAGTTTTTGAACTGTATGCGTTTTCAGCTTGAGAAGCGAAATAAAATCTCTTGTGCTTTTTAGAGAACGCTGCTAAAAATTTTGCTTTGATCCTGGACCATCAAATTGGATCAGTTTCAATATGTAGAGAAACTTTGGTAATTCTGATTTACCGTTAACAGGGTTTAATGAAAACACTTCTGTTTTCTGAAGGCCACTGAGATCCTTGAAGGTTAGTGATCTCGATTTTAAAGAGGATCAGTCACCAAATTTTAGCCTGAAGTTTCCCAGCCACTTTAGAACTGGAGATTGTCCTTTTAGATACTTTTTAAAATTATTTTCTAGGGAATTATTGAACATAGGATGTTCTGTGGCACAGCCTAACACAAGCAGGTTAAGTGCAGGTGACCAAGGACAAAGGAGCACATTTGGACATGTCCTGTGCAGCCCTTTGCTGTCAGCTGGCACTTGGGTACCAGCATCCTGCCTGCTCGGCTTGCGCGTCCCAGTGACACAGCAGGCTGCAACTTGGCAATAAAACTGGTTTCAAACTGGGCAGATCTGGGAGCAGCAGGGTAAAGCAACAGCAGCTGGAGATCATGAGCATCTGATGGCTTCTTTGTCATCCTCCTCTTTTCACTTGTTTTTAATTTCTTCAGCCTCATGAATTCAATTCCCCGTGCACAGTTTCCATGAAAACGAGGTATTTAGCTGCAGTATTTCTTCCTGTCTAAGGAAAATCTCATCTGCTAAATACACCCCATAAATAATGCTTCCATAGACCTTCTTTTCCCTGCTCACCACCCTTCCAGCCCCAGAACTCTCATTTCACAGTCTATTAAGTCATGTCAGAATTTTCATAGAGGCAAAAGAGGACAAAACTGAACTTGTTCATCTGACCCTGGAAGAAGTAGCTGTAGTGAAGTCATAAAAAAAGTGACATTTTCTGAAGCTTGGTGGGCAACGTGATTATTTGAACTGTAAATCAATAATATATCTGCACTTAATTAAATTCAGCAGTGGATACTGCAGAGAATGTGCCTCAAAACTGTCTGGAGTTAATGAAGTTTTAGATGGCTGCTGTCAACTGAACAATACAAGGGAATTACCTGAGCTGTGTTGATTTATTCCCAGTGCAGAGCTGTTCTTCCGCTCTGTGTGTGATGAGTTGCTGTCTTTTTATCTGGTCGGTTTTTGTATGTGTTTGTTGTAGGTACAGTGACAGCAGGCAGGCTTGGGATCACATTGGGCTGTGCGGTAGTTACTTACCTGTGTGCATTGGTACCTGTAGCCAAAAGCACGTGTGTACACAAAACCACCCATTGATGCCTTTCTGATGTTACCAGTTTCTCCAGAAACAGCTAAGTCATTGACTTTTAGGTCTTCCTAGAGTGTCAGATTCCAAAAAGGGAAAAATGGTTAATTTTCCTAGAAATTGATAAATAACCCCATTCCCTGTCCTGAAGGTTCTTGTACTATAACCCCTAGAATAGTTTGTGTTGTCTCTTTAGGCAGCAGTCTGAGCTGTGCAGTTTGTAACTCCCAGGGATCACCTCATTTTGGTTTATCAAAAAACACCACTGCCAAGGTCCTCTCATGTCTTTTAAAAGGTTCCGCAGCTTGAGGTGACTCTTCTGTCTGTTTGTTCAGGATGTGTTAAGTTTCCTTTCTGACTGAGCTTGGCTGTGGGCGATGCTGGCAGGGTGCAGTGAGATCAGTGCCTGCCTTGGACACAGAGCCAAAGGAAAGCCCCACGGGGCTCTGCCAGGGAGCTGGTCCCTCACTGCTGTGCTGTGCTGCTGTCCCCTCCTGCCATCCTGTGCCACCAGGGTGGCATCCACACAGTGCCCTGGGTTGAAATGGGATGGCATCTGTGTTGCAATATGTGCTGCCCTGCTTGGCTGTTTTGTAGATTACCTGGATAAAAGTCATGGTGTATTTGCAAGCACGTTCAGATCAAGTCAGATGTGAATGCAGAGTTAGCTGTTCTGGAATAATTCTTGTGGAAAGGAGCCTGGAGAGAAGCATGCTGAGAGCCAGTGCTGTTAGGCTCAGTCTGGGGGTGAAGTGTAGGAGAATGAAGTGACCTGAGGCTGGACTGTTACCTGCCCCCCAATCCAAGGGTGCCTTAGATGTAGAACTGGATGGGCGTCAATCTCTTGTCCTGTGGAAAATACATTTAGAGGCAATCCAGCAGCAAATTCCAGTGTCTCACCCCTTGCAAATGACCCCTGTGTGTGTGTTGCAGGCAGCTGGGGACTGATCTTACCCAAGTTCTTGTGATGAGAAATGTCACAATGGAATAATTAAATATTGGGGCTCTAGGGACAGTCACTGGGGAAATTGTCCTTAGTGGCAGCTGCAGCATTTATTAATAATTAAAGCCGTGCCTACTGTGCTTTTCACTAGATTTATTTCATTAATATTTTATTGTTTTAAAGAAATAAAAGAAAGCAGTGAAGGTGGGAAGAGAGCCTGTTTCCTAAGCAACAGCAATGCACTTCTTTGCAGTTATTTTTAAAGGCAGATTGCTTCATTTAAGATTTGGAATCAAATTGCTGCATTGCTCCAGGCATCTGGAAAGCTGCTTTTCTTTTTTCTTTTTTTTTTTAATTTCTAATTGAAAGACAGAGAAAAACAGCTGCTGGATTAAGAGCTGTGTGATGGTTGCTAGACAGGAGCTAGACTGTACTGTGAGGAGCATCCTCGTGCTGCTCTGTGGCCGCGCCAGCCCCCGCGGCTCTGCGGCGTTCCCTGCATGGGTGCTCCTTTCCTTCGGAGTGGAACCAGCCTGGCTTCAGATAGGTTGTCAGCACTGGGCTCCTGCTCCTGCCAGACCACAGGCTCTACCTCTACCACCCACTGGTGTCCTCTGATCGCAAGGGAGGTTTCTGATGGTTGAGAGGGGTCACGCAGGGATGTGCCTGCATGTCCTGCTCCTCCTTCCTGGGACCAGTGCCCCGCACGGGCTGTTGTGCATGAGGGGGTGGTTGGCTTCTGAGGCAGTAGTTCTGGCTGGAAGTGCCACCAGCATGGGAAGCAGGTCTGCAGCTTGGTGGCTGTGTCTGATGCCATCGGGCTCATGTCCTGAGCAGGCAGGAGTGTGCCAGAGCTGAGGCCACGGGCACTGCCCTGTTGTGCCATAAGGCAGCTCAGAGTCTGGCTTTGGCTGCTCCTGAGGTGGGGCTCCTCAGAGCTCAGCAGGCAGGAGGTGTTTCTGCGTGCCCCCCAGTCTGGCCTGGGACTCGGGTTAGTTTTCAGGGCACAGGCAGTGAGGACAGGTCTTTTTCAGATGCAGGCTTTTAGGTGTTACAGGATTTGGAGCCTTCAGGTACAGTGAGCAGAGGAGTCCTCTGGAAATGCTCAGCACCTGACAGCGTTAGGTGTAAAGTGCCACAAAATGCTGCCTTCCTTCTCTCAAAAAGAGCCGCTGAGTGTTGGGCAAGAGGGAGAGTGTGTAAGAGCAGATGGAATGCCATTTGTTACTCGTAACCAGCATTTAATGTGGCAGGGGGAGCTGTGGTGTCCCAGTGGGCTGCCTGCTGCCACCCAGCACAGGAGAGCCGTGCTCGGTGCTGCACTCAGAGCCCTGTGAAGGCTGCCCTGCCCTGGGCACACACCTGGCACATGGTGCTGGGTCTTTTCCCTTGCCTGTGAATGAATTGGTCTGTTTTCCTTCATCCCTTTGTATGGACCGTGTTGACTGTGTGAGTCATCTGCCGTCTCACTTTAGGAGCTGATAGACAAGGAAGGCTTATTTTTTGTTTTGATTTGTTTTGTTTTTTTTTTTTTTTAATTTGTATTTCTCATTTCCCTTCCCTGCAGCAGGTTACATGAGAGCTGGATTAGATTTCTGTGTAAAGTGGGGTGAAAATACTCTGAGAGATTCCAGTTCATTTATATACTGCCACTATCTGTACTTCACAAGGTGCATGTAGTTGCAGATTAGACACATGCTCGCATCATCTGATTCTGAGTTCCTGTCTGTCCCCCCTGCTCTGTTCTTGGCCCGCAGCTGCCCAGTGGCAATGAGCAGGTGGCGCTGGCAGAGGCTGAAGGCAGCAGGACCCGTAACATTCTGTTCCTGTTCCCACAGGTGTGGTGGAGGCATGTCTCCTGCACATGCTGAAGCGCAGGGCTGCTGGGTTCCTGCGCACCGACAAGGTGGCTGCACTCTTCACCAAGGTGGGCAAGACCTGTGCCATAGCTGGAGACGTGTGCAAGAAGGTGCAGGAGCTGCAGCAGCAGGTAGAGAGCAGGTGAGGCTCTGTTCATCAGCCAAGTTGATGCAGTGTTTCTGTGCAGCATGGTGGGACACAGGTTGCCCTATGAGTGGACAGGGGCCTGTCTTGGCCACAGGTGATACAGTTGGTCTCGTTAGTGGCTGTAGATGTTTGTGTTTCATCAAGCTGGCAGTGAGCAAAGGGGCAGAGGTGGGGAACTGGGGCTTTGGTGTTTCATTTTGCTTCTCAGTACAGCAGAGCAGCACATTCAGCCCACACACAGCAACAGAAGTGACTAATTACTGGTGATTTCAGAGAGGGCTCACAGGCGGAGTATGGTGGACCAGCTTGGACTGTTGGTGGGAAGGGAGGGGGTGGAAGGAGGAACTCAAGAACAGACATACTGCAAAAGCTGTTTTGGCATGCTCCTGCCAAACCAGGAACAGATTTGTGGGTATCATAGCAGAAACAGTTAAATTAATGGATACAAAGAGTGATGGGAAGATGGATGTTATAGGAAAGCTGTTCAGTACATACTGGACTTAAGCACAACAGAATGCTGGAGTCAAGGACTTGAGATTACTGAAAGTCTTCTGTAGATGAAATCACAGTGCATGAGTGTCTTGTCCTATAAGCTCAGGACAAGAGCATTTTTAATTCTGTTTGTAGGCACTGCTGAGCCCTAAGAGCTCTTTGCACATCGTAGGAACTTTTAGTCTTTGATCAATTTGCTTTAAGAAAGTCTTTGCCAAGAGAGCCTGTCTTCAATTATTGACAGTTATTTAAATTAGCGCTTGTATTTCTCTGTAATTTTCTGACATTTATCTTTGTTAGGATTGTAATTATCAGACTTTGTTATGTAGTTTTTGACAGATATGTACCTATTTTTGATGCATTTTTAATTGTGCCTACTGATACAGAGAGGGATTTTATTAATTTTAATTTTTTAAATGTTGGGAAGAAGGATGTTTTCTATTGAAAATTCACCAGCCTCTCTCCTGGTTAAGAGCCCACACAACAAACACCCCTCTAACCACCAGAGACCTTTGGCTGTATCCTCTAATAGAGAGGAGCAAATGAACTTAAATTCTGTGGTTTCTCTTGGACAAATTTTGTGTGTTTTTCAGCTATTAACAGCCAGAAAAGTTAAGTGCTGTAGAAAGTACACTCAGCAAAGATACTATTGGGAAATACTGCCAGGAGTGGACTCACTGCTGGATGTATGAAGTGAGGCAGAAGGGCTGTAACAGCCTCATTGCTCCTGAGGCTGTGGCTTAAAAAAACTCCTGTTTAGGATGCAGCTAACCACACCCGAATTGCTCTGATGTCAGTGGTGTCACGTGTCTTTCTTGCCCCATAGGGGTGCTGTCATGGCCTCCTGTAGGACATGGGACCGTGTAAATGCCGGGGAGAGTGACAGATCTCACCCAAAACAGCCCCAAACAAATGTATTAACTCTGTGTAACTGAACAGTCTCCTGAAAGGGAACCCAAGTGCTGGCAAAGAAGTTGAAGATGTCAAGGTTTCTTTCCTCACTGAGGCAAAATGGGACCTTCTTCTATTTTAAGGGGGAGATTTTCTGGAAAAGACATTCAGAGGGTTCCTGTTCCACTCTCAGCCCAGGGTAGTGTGAGAGCCAAGGCAGCCTGCAGTGCTGGGAAGAAGGAAGCTGCCCCTGTGCTTTGTAGCCACCTTTCTCCTGCATCTGCACTGTGTTACCTGATGCAGGAGGGTGAACCCATCATGAGCTGTCATCAAACAGTCTGAATTCTGATGACTTTTATTTTATCATCTTTTGCAGGAAAAATCAGCCAAATGGGCAGGAACCCCTCAAAAGGCAGGGATCAACCACAAGCAAAACACCTGTCCTGACACCTCAGGCCATCAAACACATCTGGGTTCGGACAGCCTTGATTGAGAAGGTGCTGGACAAGATTGTGCAGTACATTGTCGATAACTGCAGGTAAGGAAAGCAGCAGAAGCATAGGGATTTGTTGAGAAAGGAAGGGACCCTAAAGCTTGGTGTGGTCCCAGAATGGCAGTTTGCTGGCAGGGGTGCTCTTGTTGTTCTGCACTGGCAGAACATTCTTGTCCATTCAAAGCTGATGGGTCTGAACAAGGATGAGAGCTAAGGGCAGAGCAGCTTATTTTCACAGTACTTTCCAAGTTTGTGTTACTGTTTTCCTTGTCATCAACTTTTATGATGTATCTTGCCACTAAAAGCAAGAGAATGGAAGAAAGGTCTTTGTGCTGTTCAAGCAAACTGTTGCTCTGGGATATGTAATGCCAGCTTGGATTTTATGAGCTGTGTGCAGGAGAGACAGAGGGAGGGTTGGCCGTGTCCCAGAAACACAGTTAATGAAAGCATTTTAGTCCACTGCCTCAGTGTCTGCAGATACATGGGTACCGGGGGTTTTAATTACTTTTCCACATAATCCACAGGAGACACATCAGGAGAGTTTGCTCTCAGTTGTTCCATCACTGTGTGTTGTAGATGTTCACCTCACTGCCTTCCCCATCCGTTCAGATGAGTTGGGATCAGGTCCTTCACTGCAGATCTGTGATTCTGAGACCCTGACTTGGTGAATAAAACAAACCTTCTCATAAGGTTTGCTGCCATGCATTTTTGTGATGTTAACTGCTCAAATGCTCCATGTTCACATCCTTCAGATGTTCTGTCCTGGAGGAGGAGCAGGTGCTTTAGAGTTTGAGCCCCATCTAGTGAACAGACCACAGAGGACAGTGGCTTTCAAGAAATGTGGGTGTTTGGTTTTTTCAGCTATGTGGTTTTGTAAAGCAGCTTTGCCTGCTGCAGTGGCAAGATTTTGGGGTCATTGCAGAGCTATTTGTAGTAGTTCATTGTTCTTCACGGTGTTTCAAGATGATTCCTCACAGATGGAAGAGATGTTTAAGAATGTGTGGATTGTTTTGTCTCTGTGGAAAATGGACAAAATTGCTTGTAGAGAACTATTGTTTGTTCCCATATTGCAATTCTGCCCAAAGCCCCCGATCAAATATACTGGGTAAACACACTGAGTACAAGGCAAGCTCCTGCCTCTCCAGAGCTCAGCTGAAAAACAGGTGAGCCAGAATGAGCATATCGAGAGGAGGTGAATTGCCTGGGATTGCACAACTGATCAGGGGCAGAATGTACATCCAAGTGAGGGGTGCTGGTCAGCTGGTTAAATGTAGAAGGCTGGAGTGTAGGTTTATTACATTAGTTGTTCCAGGCTCATTTCATGCTCCATGGAGACTAGTCAGTGTTGTTGATGTAGTTTAAGAAATGATCTGTTCTAAAGTTGATCCATAAAATAGAGTCAATTAATTTCTCTGTAGCTTTCTTATAATATGTTTTAATGGTCTTTAAAAACACTTCAGAACACACCACGTTTAAAAGTCTTTTTTACCTGCAAACCCAACACAGCACTTCTTCCCGGGGTCAGTGGATGGGCCAGTCAAGCTCCATTAGAGCTTCTGGAGGAGATGCTCACATTGGTGATTTCTGGGTAATCCCAGCCACTGTTTTCCTTCTACCTCTCAAATTCAGACACTATTTGGGATTTGGATTCCTTGGGTGCTATCTTTGGCTGTTCAGATACAGTTTTCTTACTGGCCTATTACGTTAGACCTATAGCTAAACCCAAGCTTTGAAATGGTTTATACTAACAAATATTTTTAACTGGGCTCTAATGTTTTATTCCTAGTAAATATTATGAAAAAGAAGCTTTGCTGGCAGATCCTGTTTGTGGCCCAATACTGGCTTCTCTGCTAGGTGAGTTCTTGCAAAGTTACTTTGTATGCTGAAGAAAGTAGTTTCTTAAAGCATTTTGCATTACGACAGTGTTACAAGAAGTGCATTTTATATCTCATATGTAGTTAACTGTTTATAATAGAGCAACATTGAAGATGTTGTTTTGTTGCTTACAAGACCAGAAGAGACTGATCATCTGGTTTTATTAGTAATTATTGGTTGGATCAGAAAGCAGAATGTGAATGGATTTCTATTGAATGCTTGCTGGCAGTTTGTAACTGTTCATGCTGCTATGGTGGGGTATTGTGTCCTACAGGAATACTCTTATACAGCCCTGGGTAATAGGGGTGATACATTATTATGTTGTTGCCTGTGTTGTGGGCTGATCCCGTAGGATTGGTGACCATTAATATTCACTTGGCTTTAGGAGGAAATCTCACCTTCAGTGCTCAGCCAGCAGGATAGCACTGGGTATGTTTCTGAGCAGACTCGGAACGTTTCTCCCTTGGTCTCTTTTCCTAGTTGGACCCTGTGCTCTGGAGTACACCAAGCTAAAGACAGCTGACCACTACTGGACAGACCCTTCGGCCGACGAGCTGGTGCAGCGGCACCGGATCCACGGCACACATGGCCGCCAGGACTCCCCCTCCAAGCGCCCAGCCCTGGGAGTAGGTATTTACTCTGTACCTCTTTCTGAGTTAAGGCACAGGCTGATAATATAAACAGCCCCATGAGGTAGATAACTGAATCTGGAACAGCCTTTCTTCTCTCTTCTGTAATGGAACCTTTATCACAGATTAGAAATCCATTTGGACCACAATGTCCTCTTTATCTGTATGTAGAAAAGTTTGAGATCCAGCACTAAGTTCTGTGGCTTGTGACAGTTGTGATCTGACCAGGTAGTTCTCAAGAAATTCTGAGCTACCACGGTTGGGGCTGAGTTACGGGTCCTGGTGATTTCTCTGCAAACTCCGCTGGCTGCACGAGAAGTTGCAGTCCATAGAGACTGATGTAGAGGGTGCAGTTGGTGTGTCACTGCCCTGCCTGACCTGCTCTGGCTGCGTGTGTAGATCCGGAAGCGCCACTCCAGTGGGAGCACATCGGAAGATCGCTTTGCTGCTTCGGCACGGGAGTACGTGGAGTCCCTGCACCAGAACTCCCGGACACACCTTCTCTATGGCAAGAACAACGTCCTGGTGCAGCCGGTGAGTGCGTGGAGTTTGGGGCTGTGGCTGGAGGAGGCACTGGTGTAGCTGGGAGTAGAGCTCAGACTTGCCAAGTGCTTGCTGCATTCTGTTCTCAGCACAGAGCTGCCTTCTGCTTGGCTCTCCTATGCTGGGGTAGATTTGACATGTGACAAATGCTTTCACTGCCTGACCACTGTCAGTGAGCAGTGGGCCTGTAGGCAGGAGCAAACATACCAGACTGTATTTCATAAACCAGCTGACTGTGTTGTGGTTTTCCCCTCTTTCTGTAGCAATATTGTATACCAGTACTCCTGCTGTTAGGATTTCCCTCAGCAGTTCCCGAATACTGCAGTTTTGGAACTTGTGTGGCATAGAAAGACAGGAACATGTATTTTATGCAGGTATTTTGTGCACTTGAGTCACCTGGGTTATCTGTTTGTTGCTTCTGTGAACAGAAAGACGACTTGGAGGCAATTCCTGGGTATCTCTCCCTTCATCAATCAGCTGATAGTTTGACATTAAAGTGGACTCCAAACCAGCTGATGAATGGAACCCTTGGAGATTCAGAACTGGAGAAAAGGTACTGCATTCAGGAAAGATGGGAAGCACTGTGTAACCTGCTGGGGGGCACCAGGAGGGGAAGAGGGAAGCAGAGGTTGTGGAGACCTGGTACCAGAGTATCAGTGTGGAGAAACCTGCTTTCCTTTGCTGTTTACTTGACTAATAATTTACTTTAATTTACTTCTGATTTATTAAGCAGTTATTAACTTAGCAGAGTCTTTCTATCAGGTGCTTGGAACTGCAAGCATTCCTGAATATGGAAAAAACAATGTTTCCTGCTCTTTCCTTCCCTTTTAGTGTTTACTGGGACTACGCGTTGGTTGTGCCACTGAGCCAGATCGTCTGCATCCACTGCCATCAGCAACGTAAGCATAACCCTTAGGCATATATTCCTTTAAAATACATAAGCAGGAGAGCCACTTGAATGATTGCTTTTCCTCCCTCAGTGCTGGGAACACCTCTGACTAGTTCCGGCCATGTGGGAATGAGTGTTAAAATCTACAGTCCCAGCTGATAGAGGATGACAACTGCATGAAGCTTTCCTAGTT
Source organism: Lanius collurio (assembly GCA_020086605.1). Classification (NCBI taxonomy): domain Eukaryota; kingdom Metazoa; phylum Chordata; class Aves; order Passeriformes; family Laniidae; genus Lanius; species Lanius collurio. The sequence continues at coordinate 478,632 of JACBWW010000032.1, read as the reverse complement.
TGCTTGTATCCCGAGTTTCTGTAGGACTGAAGGGCTGGTATCATCTGTAGATCACACTGTGCCTTACAGAGGTTTATTTATCTACTTAGTGATGATCCCAAATAATATTTACTTAGAGGGTAAGAGCAGAAAATTGAGGCTCTGATGTAACAGTGTGGACTCCCCCTGTCCTCCCTTACAGCAGAAAGCAGATGGACATTAGTGCTGGTGAGTCAGGATGGGACGCAGAGGCCTCCGCTGCACTTCCCCCAGGGAGGGCACCTCCTCGCCTTCCTGTCCTGTCTGGAGAATGGGCTCCTGCCCCGTGGCCAGCTGGAGCCCCCGCTGTGGTCTCAGCAGGGCAAGGTACTGCTTTTTTTGGTGAGCTCTTGGGTGAGGCTGGTGTTGATATCTCTGCTCCACAGGGTCTGGGCATTGACTTCCAGCTGCTTTATGGTAAAGTAGGAGGCAGAATAACTCCATTAGTCCAATTTGATTCTTACACACAGGGTCTGTAAAAATTGTTCATACCTTATTACCGCATTGAGCAATGAGCTGGAATCTGCTGTTGCATTAAGGTACAAACCCACACAATAGGAGTGAGACTCAGATGAACTGGACAGAGGTGCTGCCAGAGGCTTGGGGTGCCCAGCTCCCATAGATTATGAGAAAAGGCTGGTTTATAGTACACAGAAAAGTAGTGTTAAGTACTCCAAAACCACCAGCTGTATATGACTCCACTGTTTTCTCCCTTACCTCCTCCCAGCATTGAAAGTTGGGAGATTTAAGATGCCAAAGGTATGCAATACTTAGTTTGTTGTACTCTGTCAGTCACTCACAGCTGAATGTATTATTATTATTGTAATTATTATTTTCTCTAGGGCAAGGTGTTTCCAAAGCTTCGAAAACGGAACAGCAACAAATCAGTGGACCTGGAGGAGATGCCAGCTGAGGACACATCCACGGACTATGTGTTCAGAATTATTTATCCTGGACACAAGCACGATAACAGTAAGTGCCTTTCTTCTGCTTTGTTTGGAAAAAAAAAAAAACAAAACCAAAAAAACCCAAACCCAAAAAACCAAACCAAACATCTGAGAAAATCTTATAGTAATATCCTGGGAAATACCTGCAGGTGACAAGCCACGTTTTTGTAAGGGGGTAAAAAACCCAAACCTCTCACAAAATTTCACTGAGATAATTGTGATCAACAGGTGCAGCTTAGGTTTCCTTAATGCAGTGAGACTTGCTATCTTAGTGGAAATGGAGTTGAGGTGGCGAATCTTATATTTACTCTGTGTTTTACAGAGGAAGTTTCCAAAATACTCCCCTGGGCTTGCAAACTGAGACTGAAACAAAAGATTGCTTGACTAGCCAAGGCAGTTTTGCTCCTTAAGTGAGGATATTTTTACTGGCCACACTGCTTGCTCATAATGTTGTTATTAGGAAAAAAAACGAACCATAAACTCTTAAAAGTACCCCAAGAACTCCCTGGGCTAAGTTTTCATTGCTTGGAAGCACAAACTTAACAATGGATAAATAAAGGCCCTTCCAAGGAAACTAAATGAATTCCCAAGCACCAAACCACCTCATGTCATCAGTGAATACAAATTCCTTATATGCAAGAAGGCATTTGAGCTAGTTCTCAAACAGCATGTTCAGTTTTATTCCCCTTGGCAAAGAAGCAAGAATTTCCTGGGAAGATCAGACCCTAAAGTTTACAGGGAATTTGGAGTTACTGCTCATACTGGGACTTACTGCAGCTGAGATCTGCAGCCTCCTGACCCCGAGGCCTGGGCCACAGTGCTGGCTGGGCTTTGTCAGGGCTCCTAGGCTGGCACAGGTAAGTCCATGCACACACCAGCACAGCACCTTGTGCCTTGGTCTGCTGGAGGGGCTGCTGAGCCTGGGCACTCGTGGGGCAGGAGCTGCAGCTCCTGTGCCAGGCAGGACCTCTGCCTGTCTGCAGGGCCACACACAGAGCTGGGATTGAGGGTTTGCCGTCCAGGTGCATCTGGCACAGGTTTCAGAGAAGGGGCCACAGCATTGCTAAGGGCACAGTGAAGGACAGAAGCTAGATGGAGCCTAGAATTCCTGTGGAGCTTTGCTCAAAAGCATGCACAGCTGCTGAGGCTGGCACTAGGATTTTTCTCCCTTGCCATGGTGTGCCACGTGTGCTCTCACAGCCTGTGCACACTCAAAGCCAGCCTGAGTTTGGTGGAGCATGCTTTGTTTCTGTAAGAAACTCAGTTTTCACAGCCATTTACTGAAGCTTGTGCCCTCGAGCAGAAGGCAGAATTCAAGTCCTTTGTCTTTGCTGACCATGTCCTTTTGAGCTTTCCAGCAGAATTGAGTTCTTTCTTCTTATGCTCCTCTTTCACTATTTTCTTTGAGCAGTAACTATTAACTACCACCACTTAGCTGCCAGCCGCTCTACCTCTGTTGACGATGATGAGGAGGAGGAAGATAAGCTACACGCAATGCTATCAATGATCTGCTCTCGGAACCTCACAGCTCCTAATAGGATGAAAGGTTGTTACTCTCCTCCCCCTGTGTGCCAGAGCTCTCTTGCAGCTCCTTCCACTGATGCATACAACAGTGTTGGCATTATTACAGGGAAGGGCATTTCACTCAGGCCATGAGATCTGGAGATGGAGGTGATTTTGCAGAGAGGCTGGGAATGAGCTCACAGTCTGTGTGGAGTGGGAACAGCCTCCTCCCTCTCCCTTGGTGTGTTTGCTGCTGAGCAGCAAACTTCCTCTCCTCTGGGGCTTCCTGCCCCACCTCCATAAAGGCTGGATACTAGAGCAGGTTCTCAGGAGAGAAGAAGGGAGTGTAACAGCTTTGTGATCTCCCAGTGAGGTAGCAGAGTATGCAGAGAAGGCTGTGTGGAGATGCAGTGCCTGTCTGGGGTTGGTGCTTTCATTCCACTTGCATCCATGGGCTGGATGGGCTTCAGAGGATCAGCTGTGAGTTCTGCCACCCCCCACAAATTTGTCATCTGTTTCTTTTCTTTAAAAAGTTCATATTATTTAAGTTGGTGTTCTCAAGATGTGTGTGCATTTGGGATCCAGTAGTTTAGCTCTGAATTCTGAGAGGTCCTTGCTTTCTCTTAAAACCTGGACTGGTGGGACTGACTGCAAGAGACAATAATTGCCCTGCATCTCTGTACAATGCCAGAGTTCTGGGTTAGACAGGTTATCAACAGGTCTTCAGGGAGAGCCTCCTCAATTCTTCTAGGCTGCCCATATGCTTATCCCAAGGGAGCAGCCTCTGGAAATTGATAAAGCCCAGCCCAGGTTAATAAAGAGTTCTTGGAAGGCATGGACAGAAGAAGTTCCAAAAATAGTTGTTTCCCTTGAAAAAAGATACTTCTTTTAGGAAGTTTCAGTGTGTCCTAACTGATCATGCCTGGATACGGGAAAAAATGGGAAGGGGAACATTTAACTGCCACATACACATTAAGCATAAGGAACACAATTTAGTCTTTAGTCAGCTGACAGAAAATGTAAGTTATCCACTAGAATGTCTGTCAGGTGTCTGCTTTTGCTTATTTAATCTTGAAGGGGATGGTAGAGTTAGGGATGTGTCTGGGAATAGCCTGGCTGGGCTGCTGTCTCTCCAGCAGCCCCATCCCATAATGACAACACTGTTGTAGCAGGTTTGCCAGCCATCTGCTTTGACATTTTGCAACATGCTTGACTTTTGCATGTAGCTGAAGTTACAGATAACACCACTATAATTAAATAAAAGATGCTGTTCACTCTAATTCTTCACTAATTCAGGTACCTTTCATCTGAATCTTTAGGTTCTGTGGGGTTCTTTCCTTGTTTCTCTAAAAAACAGAATGAAAAATTAAAACTGAAAAACCCACTTTTCCTGTCTATAGAGGGGAGGCAAAAACGAATGATTTAAAAATGTTTATCCAGTGGTTTTTATTTGAACCCAATAGAAGCTGCAATAAAGACTGGGTCATTCAGCTCCTTCCTGAAGAATTAAGGTGAAGAGCATTTTTGCATCACACTTTGTTTTGTGAAATAAAACACACACGACTGCTTCCGCATGAGCCTGTGCTTTTTCTGTTAACAAATGGGTTTACTCCACTCCTCCCTCACCTCTGCCCACTTTCTAACAGGCACTCCTAAAATGCTTTGTGCTGCCTTGATTTAAAATGCATGAGATGGTTTGGAATTTTCCCCCACCACCACTCAACAAATACCTGTTTTCAAAGCACGGCCCAGGGGACTGAATTTTGCTTGTAACTGTTAATTTAGCGGCATACTTTATGCATACATTATTGTATTTGCCTTAATTTTAATCATGGGTGAGCTGAAAGGCCAGTTATTTATTATAAACCAAAAACCCCACGAGCTCAAATGCCAGCTGGGAAGGCTGAAGAGCTGAAGCCAAGCTTTCTGAAGGGAGCTGCTTATTTTTTTGAGTTGCCTTCCTGAAGCTGATTAAAAAGGCAAATAGATCTGGTGGAGCAGGGATAGCTCAAGAAGCTGCATTGTACTGTTGGATCACATACTCCTGTAGAGCATCCTTTTATAAATACTGTGTGGACATTAGCAGGACTAGAACTGTCCTTTTGTGCTAAATATTTTAGGATCTGGTTCTGAGGGGGAAAGAAACATCTTCTGAAAGTAACTGACTCAGTTTGTCTTAATTTCTTTCATGCTCCAACTTTCACTCTGGCTGGACCAGCAGTTCCATGGCTGATTCCAGGAACTGCAAAATGAAATTCTGAGGACTGAATTAAATAGAAGGTTGGGCTAGATGATCTCTTCTGGCCATAAATAACATTTCCATAGTATTGCACAAGAACCATTTAGTTGTTCCTGCAGCACCCTTTTCTCTATTCTCTTGAAACATGAACTGGGATGTGCATGGGCAAGAGAGAGGCAAATGGTGAAGGGGTTTGGCTTCCTGGGAAGGGACCCTGCACAGCATGCAGCGGGTCCAGAGCAGTGATTCTGAGGATGCTGCTCTCCTGTTTCTAGAGTCCAGATTCAGAGCCTGTTGAGAAGTGAAGCATGAACCATCAGGATGCACAGAAGGAAGAGGGGGAGAGAAGGGAAAAAGGCTGATGTCCTTCTGTCTTGTTTGGTTTTTCCACAGACACCAGTGAGATGATAGAGATGCAAGGCTTTGGGGCAAACCTGCTGTCGTGGCAGCTGGAGCACTGCAGCCAGGGCTCCTCCTGTATCTCCTGTTCCACAGGCAGCTCTCCCTATGATATTCCCAGCTGCTGCAACTGCATCCATGACCGGTGAGCAAGCTGTGCAGAGAGCTTACCCTGGGGACTGTGTGCATGCCACATGTAAAAGCAGGAAGGTTTTAGCGGTTGCAGCACTCAAGACAAAGAGTAACAATTTTCAAGTAACCATTTTCAAGTAGTTTCTAACATAAAATTACGAAGTTAGGCAGCAAGAAATGTAGTTTATTAAAACTAACCTATTAAACTACGCTCAAGACAAATTTTGATAGAACAGTTGCTTCCAGTTCTTTTGCCTAGTGTAAAATACTTCAGCTCTGGAAATGTTATCTTTAACAAGTCATTAACAATTGAATGAAGGGCAACAGTTCAGTTTGACGAAGACCTTTACAGTGCACCTGCAGCAAGTGGGGCTTTGTGTGCCGGGGGAAATTGTCTAGGGCCAAAATGTTGGGGGGGGAAATGCTTTAATAAGTGTAGTTTGTTATTACTGTGTCCCTTAACTAAGTAAGTCTTGGTGCAGAGAAAAAATTGCTGTGTGTAGGACACAGGGGTCAGCATGAAATTCCTGATGCGCTCTGTCCTCACGATCTGCTGTTGTCCTGTTGATGCCTCTCCACAGAACCCCACTAAAGATGTTGTGTGAAAGCATGAAGAGGCAGATCATTTCCAGAGCCTTTTACGGATGTAAGTGAAGCTTCTTATATCTGGCCCATGTGGTATCCATATGCTTATCTAAACAACATGGAATGTTTGGCTTAGATAGCAGTCTGACCCCAAGTTCAGGGCAGTAGAGTGGGTGTGACTCCAGCATCAGTATTGTGAGTTTTATGCTGGCAGTGGGAGGAGTGATGCGCAGTGAAGACGGAATGTGGTTTTACGCGGCAGCGTAATATGCAGCTTGGATGTTGCTGGTCTGTGTCAGATCTGTTTAACCTTTGCTGTAATTCCCCATTCTCACATGGTGCAGTGCGAGCTCAGTTCAGGCAGGACTGTCACGGGGGTGCCCAGGCTCCCCTCAGGCTGGGCTGTGTGGCTGAGCTGCTCGCTCGGTGTCCCCGCAGGGCTGGCGCACTGCCGGCACCTGTCCACGGTGCGCACGCACCTCTCGGCGCTGGTCAACCACAGCATCGTCCCCCCCGACCGACCCGCCAGCGCCGCCGCCGGCCTCACCAAGGAGGTCTGGAGCAAGTACCAGAAGGACAAGAAGGTCAGTAACACATCCCCTTCGTGTCTGTGCATGGGCTCCACACGCTGCTGCACTGGGCAGGGAATCACCTGGAATGGGCCCCAGGAAATGTTAAACGTGTTGGACCACAAGGTCACTTCTCAACTAGCGAGAGTGAGTCACTTCTACAGTCTCTTCTCTCCTTTGCTTCTCTGATAATGGCAAAGATATAAATTAATATCAAAGCAAACGCATCTGTTAGATTATTTTCATGGAGGGCATGACAGCCTATATCAGACTGGATTTGAGCTAAGGCCCTAAAGACTTGAATCAAGCTGCAGAATTTATTTAGTGCCCTGTATGTATTTCAGTGTCTCTGTACTCAGTATGAAGTGTCTCTGAGTGTAGCTGAGTTAAATACAGATGTATTGCCTTCAACACCTCTTTCTCCTGGCCACTGTAGAACTACAAGGAACTGGAATTACTAAGAAGAGTTTACTATGGTGGGGTCCAGCATGAGATTCGGAAGGAAGTGTGGCCGTTCTTGTTAGGTCACTACAAATTTGGCATGGCCAAGAAAGAGATGGACCAGGTAAGCCCAGCTTCCATGGAATCTGAGTTACATTTGCTGAGTTTGTTTTCTGGATAGCAACTGTTGGTCTTTATTACTGTTTAATATTCCCAGAGGAAAAACACTACTGAAAACATTAGCAACACATGCTAGCAGAGGGGATTTGATACTATGTTTTAATGTCTGAAAGTCACTAAATGGGAGTTCTTTCTTTCTTGAAGTCAGGGAACCTGCATTCAGCTCTGCCTGTGCATGCACGTGCCCTGAACACACCCTGTGTCCACAAATTTGTTGCTTGTAAAATGGGGAGACATGGATGTTTGGGAATTTTACTCAGTGCTGTCACTGGTTGCTCTCCCTGGTAAGAGAATGGGATGTTCTCCCCTGCAGAGCCAGGACTGCAGCAGGACCCTGCCCCGTGGGGAAGGTCTGGATTGTGTATGGTGGTAAATCATTGCTTTTCTGTGACATCACCCAAGTGTTGGTAGAACTGGATAGAACAGTAATGAGGTTTGCCCTGGAAAATAATTAACACATTAATCTGCTTTTCAGTTAGTGTTATTACCAGGGAGGTAGCACTCATGCAGTAGCTAATTCTGTTCTGGATTAAATTGATAAGGAGTGGTTTATATATCAAAACATTTGGCATTTGCTGACTCCCAATTACTTTATATGCTAAGGGGTAATTTATATCTCTGTGATCCACCTGCAGAGCAGAAGGGCAGCCTGACCTCGAGCCTTGCCACGGGCAAATCAGTTTCTTGCAAACAGGGCACTTTATAAGCAGCTCTCTTTTTACTAAACATTACTATGGCAATTTTAGTTGTTTGCCTCCCAATAATCTTTAAAAGCCAGTTCTGAATACAGATTGAGAAATAGAGCCCTTCACTATTCAAACTGGGTCACAGTCCAGACTCTCCCCCCTGAATCCAGTTATCTTAGTAGATGTTTATTATAGATTTTCTGGCTGTAGTGTACATCAGGGATGTTCTGCTGAGCACTGCTCCATTCTTTTGTATCTCAGATTTTCAAGAAAGGCAGGATATTGGAGGTTTCTTGCATAGATTGTATTTTGCTGTCCCTGATCTCCACAGGTATACGAACCACCAGATTTATGATGCATGTGTAGAAATAGAAGGTACGTCTGGAACTGAACCAAAGGACCCAGATGCTTAGTTTTTAAGAGTGGGAGATGTGAAGCCATCTCTCATGGATGCTAGCCCCAGCTCCAAAGGTCATGTGCATGTGTACAGCTAGAACACAGGAGATTTGGCAAGATAAATACTGGAGTCTGTATGATAGGAATTAAAGTAAATTCATACAGAGATGTTTCAAGATGGAAAAGATCTGATTTGCAGAATACAGGCTCCTACAGAAGATTTTTTCCCTGAGTTTGTACCCTACTAACCCAGGAGTACTCCATATTTAACCTGGAATTGTAACGACCTACTCAACACCAGTAGTAAACAAGAGTGATGACTGACTCCTCAGAGGAATGGGCTGTTGGAGACTGAAGCTTTACACTGAATGTAGGAGCCCGTTAAATGAGTGACATGAAAACAGTCATAACACCTGCATGTACAGGAAACTCATCGTGTCCCTAACTGAAATCACTGCAGGTGATTTATCATCTTTACTTTCTGATGGTATTTTTGCACTCCCAGATGTGGCTGTCCTCCAGCCTTCCAGCCCTCCACTAACTGTTGTATTTTATGATTTATGACTCGACAGCTACCTCAAGTGACAAATAGCCTGCAGCTCTTAGCATGAACGCTTGGGTAGCAGCTCAGCCAGCGGAGCGCGGAGCCAGCTCACTATTGTGGTTTCTCTTCAGCTCTTGACAAGTGACAGAGTAGTAAAATGCCTACATGTCCCTTAATAGCTCAAGGGGGATTCTGTGGCTGTCTTTTCAAAAGAGAAAGCCACCAGTGGCAAAGATCTGTTTTATTCCTGTGGTGCCCGGTGCGGGAGGATCTGGCCGTGCACAGTGCAGTCACAGGACGGGGAGCTGGGATCCCAGAGTGTCTCCCGGGATATGACTCTGCACAGGCTGGTGTCTATAAACCTGTGACCAGAAATTCTTCACAAGGGCTACGTTAGAGTTGAAACAAAAGAGGTGTGATGAAATCAGGGATGATGCAGTTAGAGGCGGCATTTGCTCCATAGATTGCATCTGACTTCTGTGTGAGGTTTCACATGACATCTTCTGTTCCGTCCTGTGTCAGTGTCACGGTGCTGTTGATAGTGTATACACCTGCTTTAGATGGATCCTTTCTGGTGCTTGCAGTGTTATTAATTCCCTGCAGTTAATACCCAACACCTGACAACTACTTTGCAGTCACAGGGATGTGCTGCTGCAGCAGGAGGGCCTTGGCATCCTTTGGGCTTTCAGCCTGAGAGTCTGCACCTGCCTTAGACAGAGCTCTCCCTTCTGTTTCCTGCCAGTGTCAGTGTCTTCTGACAAGGAGGGCAGTGTCTCAGGACGTGTCTCTGTCTGCAGGTGGATGCAGACATTGCTCTGAGGTACCAGAAGGTGATGGCTGAGTGGAAGGCCTGTGAGGTCATTGTGAAGCAGCGAGAGAAGGAGTCGCATTCAGCCACGCTGGCCAAGTTTTCATCGGGCAGCAGCATTGACAGCCACGTCCAGCGGCTCATCCACAGGGACTCCACCATCAGCAATGACGTAGGTACTCCCTTCCCACTCACCATCTGGAGTGGGCAGTGCTCAGCATTTGCAGAGGTGCAGCCCCAGGAGGCAGAGATGGAGATTAGCACAGCTCCTGAACCCTAGGCAGAGATTATAGCTGGGGTGCCTCCATGTTAGAGAGAAGAGCAGCTCTAAATTTTGGGTAGTCTAGAGCTGTTCTTAAGCAGGACATGCTCTCCTGATCTTTTCATTGTAGGTCCTTTAGTCAGATCCAGCACAGAGGAAATGACCACTACTGCTGAAGTGTGTGTTTGATTCTGCATGTCCCAGGTGTTCATATCTGTGGATGAAACGGACTCAGTGGAGCAGGACCCCAAAGGGCAGGAGGACCCCGCGCTGACGGCGGTGCCGGCCCCGGCGGCCGTGGAGTTCGACTCGCCCGACTCGGGGCTGCCGTCCTCCAGGAACTACTCGGTGGCCTCGGGCATCCTGTCCAGCATTGATGACGGGCAGAGCGGCTCCTTTGAGGAGGGGGCTGAGGAAGAAGCCGGCACTGAGGTGGGAAGGACTGAGCCAGGCACACTCCACGTGCAGAGAGCCAAGCCAGGGGTGCTGCAGTCCCAGGACTCTGTCTCAGAAGAGCAGCTGTGTTCCCAGGTGGATTATTTAATGGATGTGGCTTCTGTCTGCGCTGCGTCCTACACAGTAGGTCACACCTCAAGTACCATCATCTCTCTGCACAGCGTTGCTTTCTGAGCAAACACTTGTACTTTTTCAGATAGGATTTAAGGAGAGAGAGTCCCAAACTAGAACTACAGCTTGTGGGATGGTAACTTTGCATCCAAATCTTTCTGTCTGGATTTTGAGCTAGATTGGAAATAAGGCAGCAAGAAACATTCGGGTGTTTTTTTTAAGCAGGAGGGCAAGATAAACAATATGGTACATTTCTAGCAGTTAGAACTTTCCAGGGCCTGGGGGTATAGACAACATACTACTTATAAGATTCTAGTGTTACTTAAATCAAGCTAAAACCCCCATCTAATCAAACTGAACCACAACCTAAATCTAGTTTCAGGATACCACCACCTCTGTTACTCTTGCTGTCACACAGCAGCATAGTTTTTGCTTCTCTCTGCTGAAGTTATTTAGCTGGAAAAAAACATTTGGAAGTAGAAAAGGCTTGGCAGATTCCCCAGTGAAAACAAATGTGTTTTGCCCAACATTTTTGACAGTAATTGAGTATTTTGATGCCCTCATCTTCTCAGAGTATAATTGTGCTGTTTCTGGTTTGGTGTTCCTCAGCGCAGATCTGCACAGGGTCCTGGGAATGCTGTGAACTTGGCAGATCTAACTCAAACTTCTCTGTTCTAGATAGAGTTATTGGACACTGTTGCCTTAAATTTGCACAGAATTGATAAAGATGTCCAGAGATGTGACCGGAATTACTGGTATTTTACTGCTGAGAACCTGGAGAAACTCCGAAATGTCATGTGCAGGTAATGAGCTTGTAAACCAAACTACTTTCACATTTCTGTCACAATCCATAAACTAATCTATAAACTAGAATAAATGCAAGTAACAGTCTATAAGGATTCTTATTAATGAATTTAAAAAAACTTGCCAGGAGGAGGAACAGGCAGGATGGCAGGTTAGAGCATGGGTGCAAGTTTGGAATGCAAATTTGAGAAGATTTCTCAAGAGACAGACCCTATTTCAGAGAACTGTTCTCTGAATGTACTCTGAGGTTTGGGTTTCTCCTGATCCGGATGATGCCTCCGTGCTCTGAGGGTGTGCTGTAAAGGCGACAGTGCCTGTGCCCAGAGGCAGTGCTAAAGGACATGTGTAAGTAGATAGAAAGTCTGTATCTACAAATCCAGCCCAAATCAAACCAGTGTCTGACCACTGACAGCAGCTGGAAATGATAGAAAGTTGTTTTCCCATCTGGGGATGCAAATTGCCGTGAAGGTGGTTCAGCTACACACACTTAAAGCAGAAAGTGTCATGGACTTTGAGACTGGGAAAAGACAGCAAAGTTCCACTTAGGGCAGAAGACAAAACCCTGGGTTTTTTCCATGGATTGCTGGGCATTTGTCATCTGTTTCTCCCCAAACCACTGAGATGCAAGCCTTGTGTGTGAGAGTTGGCGTCTTCAACCAGGCAGCAAACAGTAAAGGGCTGTGAAATATTCTTGGAAGTGTCAGAAGGTTCTGAAACTCCCACCTCCAGCAGCTGCTTAGGATTTGATTTCACATATGGAATCAGTCTTCACTACAAGGATTTCTTCTTTCCACAGCTATGTCTGGGAGCACCTAGAAGTTGGTTATGTCCAAGGCATGTGTGACCTCCTGGCTCCTTTGATGGTTATTCTTGACAATGGTAGGAAGGGTTTTCCTTTGGGATATGTTGGTATCCTTAGTGGGGTCTTTCCTTAGAAATGCTATTTCAGAAGGAGTTGTCCGCATTAACCATGGCTGGGTCACCAGCAAAATCAAACCTGCAGGTGCTGGTTCATGTTTTCTCCATCTGTGACTGTTGAGACAGGTAACATTAGTGTCTGGGGGCTGCTCAGTTCACTCACTGAATTCAAAATTAAACTTTACCCAAGTTAGTAAAATTGCTGTGTTCTGGCAATTGCTGATGCTGAAAAGTCAACTGCAGGCTGGGTTCTTTGACACATAACTAATAAAAATGGTCCAGAGTCAGGAACCAACATCTCTTTCATCTAAGGCCTGGGATTAAGAGAACAGCAGAGGGGAAGACCGTTCTTCCCAAGCCCTGCAGTTCCATTATTTTGGTTCAAGAAGTCCCACAGTTGCCAGCACTGAGGGTCTGCCTTGTCCCTGCAGATCAGATGGCCTACAGCTGCTTCAGCCACCTGATGAAGAGGATGAGCCAGAACTTCCCCAATGGAGGTGCTATGGACACACACTTCGCCAACATGCGGTCCCTCATCCAGGTGAGTCTGGTTTAAGGGTGTGTGAAAGAAGACAAGGCTGTGGCAGAGGCTCAGGACTCACCTGATGCCCCAGTGAAGGGCAGGAGCTCCAAGGAGCGGGGTTCAGGTGCGACTTAAGAGCTGGGGAGGAGGTGTTGTAAGTGGATTTGTAGAGTTACAGCAGAGTGGAGGCATGGTGCAGGGATGTTTGCCACTTGTTGAGAATCAGTAGGATCTTCACCTTGTTGCTTGGACCTTTAAAGTCATGGTGGAGATGGACTGTGACTCCTCAGGCCAGCACTGAGCCAGGGCACCCAGGTCACAGCACTGGCACACACAGTAAAGGGCTGTTCCTGTGCTGAGCAGCTGCTCTTACCATGGGATGAGGAGCAGAGTGGGAATCCAGCAACTCTGACCGTGGCTGCTTTCAGACCACATCGTGCCAGCTGATGTTTTCCATTCTAGATTCTGGACTCGGAACTTTTTGAATTGATGCACCAGAATGGAGATTACACTCACTTTTACTTCTGCTATCGCTGGTTCCTGCTTGACTTTAAAAGAGGTAATAATGTTCTGTGCCTATAGTTTAGAGTTGTGTAGAACTGCAGTAGCTCTGTGTTTTGGTGTGAGTGTCTGTGGCAGTTGGGATCACTGAAGAGTTTGTAGCCGGGAAAGGTTATGGCAGCTCTGAGGTGAAACAGCACTGGAATGAGTCTGAGCTTAGAAAGGGGAGCTGCAAATTCCTGATGAGGTGGTTGGAGCCAAGTTTCTGCCCAGTGCAAATGCCTGTTTGCTCAAGAAGGTGGTCCCACTCCTGTAAGCTTTGATACCTCCTATCTAGTCCCTGTGATAGCAAGGAGCAGCTCAGCAATAGCTCGGGAGCTGCTGTACTTTGAGTGAGGCGCCTTGTATTGTGTGGGAGCGCCCCTGGATCCCAGGATCCTTGCACGAGCACACTCCAGCAGTGTTGGTGGTGACAGGCCCATGGCAGAGCTGAGATACACCTGGACACATGATCAGACCTGCAGCCTGTCATGTACAACACCTGGGCCTCCTGTGCTGCTCTCACATGGTCACTGTGGTTCAGGTACCTTCCTGGGCTTGGCTCTGCACCACCACACCTCCAGGCTCTGGCAATTGTCCTTTAAAGCCAAGTGACAGGAGTTGGCTGGAGGAGAGGGGGAGAGGAAAATGAGGAGTCCTCAGGTTCTGTTCATGTCTGAGTAAGGCCTGTAGACACTGGTGTGTGTGTGGGGGGGACATGGTCAGTTGAATAATCAGATGCTCTTGTAATGTTTATTCCCATTCAGAATTGTTGTACGAGGATGTATTTACAGTGTGGGAAGTTATTTGGGCAGCAAAGCACATCTCTTCAGAACATTTTGTCCTTTTCATTGCCTTAGCACTTGTGGAAGTTTATCGAGAGATTATCCGTGATAACAACATGGACTTCACTGATATCATCAAGTTTTTTAATGGTAAGAGCCATTTTGAAAAAAAGTAATGAGACTTTTGCTCCTTCTCTGTTCCTGAGACTGTCTGGTGCTGCTCATTTTAAGCTCTGAGTCTCAAGGCCAGGACCTGCAGCACAAGGGATTCATCCACTTCTGTCCTTAATTCTCCAACACCAATCCCCTGCAACTCTTTGGGATTGCTGCTTGTTACACTAATTAATGCTACATGAATATCAGTGCCAGGGCAGGGAGGTGGTGCTGACAGTTGTTTGTCTGTGTCTCTTAGAAATGGCTGAGCACCACGATGCCGCGGAGATCCTGAGGATAGCCAGAGACCTTGTCTACAAAGTGCAGACACTGATTGAGAACAAGTGACCATGGACAGGCTGTCCCCAGGGCCTTGCTGCCAGCCACTGGATGGAGCAGTCCTTGCACTGTAATTCCCAATGGCATTTTAATTGCATCTTCCATGTAATGTAATAAATAGTGAGGAGATGGTAACAGACTTTTAAAACCCAAACTTTGCCTTCACCAGACGAGGTTGGCATTTGATAGTCCTTGTTACACTCACTTTGTATTTCTAGACAAAATCTTTTTGCATTCTCTATTTCCCTCTCTAGAAGACATGTGTCTACATCTTTGCAATGTTGAAAGGGGGGATTTGACATAATGCAACATTTCTGTTTTGACTTACTGCACCTTTAAAGCCTGGTTGCACATTGTGTGCTCTGCCAGAAGCTGCCATGGAGGCAAGGTCAGGTCCACTGTTTCAAGCATTCCTTGGGAGGAACATGGTCATAGACTCCCTGTCTTTGCCTTGAACATGGAAGAAGAGAATGTGTCTGAGCTCATGTTGCTAAAACATTTGGGTTTGGATTTAGCAGTGATTAAAGTGATAAGGTTCATGGATGGGAGAATGGCCTTAACCTAAGTTCATGGGAGCAGTGATGAGCTCAGTAGCTAAAACCCCAGTTTGGCCTTGGCTGACTGGCTCACACGGCTCAGTCTTCGTAGCCCACACAGACCTGCCTTTGTTTTGCTTTGCAAACTGACCCTGTGAGCACTCCCAGCTGCCAGGACCTGCTCCATGCTGTCCAGGGGAGCAGGTTCAGCCCATGGACAGGGCCCTGCTCCCTGTGCTGGGCAGAGCCATGGAGTCACATCCCATGGAGAGCAGATGGCAGTGCGCAGCCTCCTCCTGATCACTCCCTGCTCTGTAGAGCTTTCTGGGGGGAGTCTCCATGGGATCCTGCAGACACAAACCTGGCACTCATCTCTGCGAGCAGCAGCAGCCCTTGCTGGGTGCAGGAGCTGGGATTGCTGGGGGCTCTGAGTCACTGCTGCAGCCCCTGCTGCAGCCCCTGCTCAGGTCCAGGCTCATCCCCAGTCCTAGCGCTGCCCAACCTCCACAGGCCCCATGGCTGCTTCACAGTTCCAAAAGTGCTCCAGGTGTGTCTGTCCACTTGCAAACTGAAAAAGTATTTTTTAAAAGAATGAGAAGAGTGAGAAAAACCTCCAACTCCCAGAGCCAGGGGAGTGATGGATGTACAGATAATACTGCACTATTTTCCTTTGGTATGTTGGGAATGTTCTGTACAGCTGTTTCACACAAAGCCAGTCTGTGAACTTTGCTGTATTTGTTAGAACATTCTATCTGATTGGATTTTATCAATGTTGTGTATTATTTATTTTTGTTGGGAGCAGACTATTCTCTTTATTGCTCAATTATTTATGTTTAAATGTAACTTAGGAATAAATACTTATTGTCAAGGCATCCTGTGGAGCTCTCTGGGAGCAATTTCTCTCCCCCCAAGCTGATTCCAATGACAGAACAGGGGCTGAGGCTGTCTGGGAGGATAGGGCGAGATGTAATTAATGTTTCTCTGATGAGCTGCAGTGCTAAGGCAGTAAGTAGGTCACCATCAAGTAGACTCCTGAGGTCCTGTAGCTGACTTTAAGGGCAGTTTTAATGTATGCACTTGGCTGAGCCTGAGCCAGCCCAGCCCAAGAACAGCAGTAGGCTTATGACAAGTGTTAAAAAGTAAGTTTCATCCTGAAATTTTAGGCCTGATTGTGCTGCAGCTGCATTGAATCCAGCAGAGATCCTCCCTCACTCCTAGTCCCTGTTCAAACCCCTTAAACTCACCCAGCTCCGTCTCCACTGCAGCAGGGATGGTCCTTCTTCAATCTCACCTGGCTGCTTGGCTGCTACTGGCAGTTTTTGCAGAGGTGTTCCAGGTTTTCAAGCTAAACAGGTCTGCCTGGAGATGAGTCCCAGGGGAGTTATGGAGCATTTTCCCATTCCACTGGAAAAAGGCCCAACAAAGGCCTCTGTGTGTCCCTCAGTCACTGCTCCTTACAGCTGCTAATCAGGTATTTATCCCTATCACCAAGGATGAGGCCTTTTTGAAGTGCAGCCAAAGACATGTTGGCCTAAATAAACTCCCAGTGTCCTCATGTCCTCTGCGTTCACCTGTCTGTGGGACGGGTGGGCAAAGGCCTGAGCTTTACAGCTGGCTCTTGTCCCTTTGTGCTTCCCACACCTCCCCCTGCTGTCCCTGTGCGAAGTCTCAGTAATTTTTAAAGCAGTTTTTTAGATCTGTGGTGTTCCCCCCCAGCCCCTCTGCCTGAGCCCACCCGGGTGTCCAGCCCCACCCCCTGACCTGCTGCTCCCAACGCCGCCACGGGGTTTGACTTGCCCTGTGCTGGATGACCGTCCACGTCCACTATGTCCACGTCCCATAGAGCAGGGACCAGGAGAACCTGGGACTCCAACTTCAGTATCTGCAGGAGAGAGAGCAGTTACACCTGGGGCAGCTCTGGCTGGGCTGTTCAGCCCATCCCTCCTCACCCTGCAGAACCCACAGCACAGGACAGGGCCCAACTGCCTAAGGGGGGGTGGGAGAGTCCCAGCAGGGAGGGTCCCAGGCATGATGCTGCTCTGCAGGGGCCCTCTGCCCTGGCATGGGCTCTGGCCCAAGTCCTCTCGGCTCAGCAGCAGAAGGGCACATGACAGGGCACTGTTTTCCAAGTTCTCACAGATTCCTGAAGCTGCAGAGGCTTTGCTGTCCCCCTGCAGAGCGTTGCCATATCCAGACACATTTGGCCCTCGTGACGCTCTGTGCCTGGTCTGGGTGAGCTCCAGCCCTGTGGATCCGTGACACTTACCTGGAGCAGCTGCGATGGCTCCGGAGGGAGGGAAGGCGTTGCTCTTGGAACTGGGAAATCACAAAGTGAGGGATCTGCATGCAAAAGCACAGCGAGGAAAATGCAGAAACCTGTTTCCAATTTCAGTGCATGTTTATTTCAGTTTTATATTTATTTCAGGCAAGTGCTTATTACATGGATATCATTCATGTTGGATACCTAAATTCTGGAGCATGAAAAGCCAATATTGTACAGCTGAATAGTAAAAATACAATATGTACAAAATTAGTTGCTTTTTCACATAGCAGATGTATCCAAACACATAAAAATCTTTACAGTCTAGTTTGTCAATATTCAGTATTTCAGTAAATTGATAACACAGTGACACGTCCTCACTGTAAACACAGACTGCACCTGCCCAGGTGAGCGTGATGCGGGGGCTCCTGTGAGGTGCAGGGGAGGGACGGGGGCTCCGGGCCAGCGATGGCAGCGACTGGGCTCACACTCAGCAGCTCCAGTGACACATTCCTAACGCGGGGAGCACAGCGAGATTAAATAAATAAATAAATGCTTTAGGCAGGAGGGAGGGAGGTCACATGCAGTGACAGAGCAGGGGGTCCCCACTCCCA
The DNA here is from genome assembly GCA_020086605.1 of Lanius collurio. NCBI lineage: Eukaryota > Metazoa > Chordata > Aves > Passeriformes > Laniidae > Lanius > Lanius collurio. Next base: position 460,884 of record JACBWW010000032.1, on the reverse strand, counting down.
CCACAGCTCCTCACCCAGCTATGCCCAGGCTGGGGCCTGACCAGAAGCCAATAAATTGTTGGGTGGTTGCAGTCAGTCCCTGATTTCTCGCTCTGTCAAGCCCCACCACACTTTTGGCTCAGGTTGTTAAGGCGTATCCATAAGGCATTCGCACCGGGATCCCGCTGGCAGCACGCGGGCTCTGGCCGGAGCGTTCCCGATGGCTGGCACGGGGCAGCGCCGCAGCCAGCGCGGGCGCCTGTGCCGGCCACAGCAACACAACCTCGGGGAGGACGTGCCTGCCAGCCAGCCAGGGAAAATCTCACAACAGAGACAGGCTGGGAGTTTGGGGCATTCCCCTGGCGAGCCGTGGTGACTTCTGCACCAGCGCTCCCTCACACTCAAATTCCTATTCACAGCACAAGGAACAGGGTGAATCAATGGGCCTCATCCACAGCTAGAGCAGAACCAGCCATGCCGTCCTGGTGAGGAGCACAGTGGCAACCCACGGCCCATTCCCACCAAGTCCCAGTACAGAACAGCCCGGTCCCCACACCAACAGTGGAGGGATGGAGGCGAGCAAGGCCCTCCTTCGCTGTTCAGCAGCCCCAGGCAAGGAGCAAGCCAGCCTGGGAACAGCCAAACACAACCTTTGTCAAGACTGCACCCATCCAGTGCTGGGCTCGGGCTGGTACTTTACTAGTTCAAGTCTAGATTATCAAGTTCTGTATAACAGGGACAGAAAGAAGCTGTGACTGATTCTATCCACAGCCTATTTTCCTTAACACTAAACATCTGCTTCTAACAACTGAAGTTTCTCAGGGAAGAAATAACCTAAACATAGTTATAATCCATTTTAATCGGTCCTCAATGGTAACAAGGGATGGAAAACAGGCCATAAGTATGAGGGTTTTTACCTCTCCTCACCCCCATAGCTTCCAGAATCAAAATAAGATTGAAATGAACAACTGTTCAGAAAAAAACATGCCAAGTCTCAGAGGAACCTCACCTGTGAGTGCTCAGAGCTGCCCACCCCCAGGCACACTCCAAGAGCCCTGTGGCAGCCACATATCTAACTAAGCTAATTAAGCAAGTGCCTGAACACGGAGACAGGCTGAGCCAAAGTCCTGCTCAGGTAAGCAGAGATCAACTGCTTCATCTGGCCAAGGCTGCTCAACCCACTGGGGACACTTGATACCCATCACAGAAAGCAAAGGGGCCAAACAAGCACTGACCATGTCATCACATGGGGCAAAGAACATCTTCCCTCTGACCCCTGGCACATGGGGGGGGTCTCCCAGAGCCCCTTGTGCCCACCCAAACTGGAACAGTTCTCACTTTTTTTTTTCTTTAAATGCAAAAAGCGCCCTCAGGATGCAAACCAGTCCAAAGAGACACAGGCTACATACGAAAACCAGACACAATAAGCCTTGCATTGCATGTCTACAGGAATCTACCAGGCGTGCGCACGGACAACCACACCGACACCGACACAGCAGCAACACCTCACCTCCACCTAAACCACCCAAAGGCATTTTTTTTGTTTCTTTTGTTCTTTTGTTACAGAAGGCCACTTTGAAATAAAACAAACAAAAAAAAGACAAGGAGCCCAACAGCAGCGGCAGCAGCCAGCTCAGTGGTATGATGAACGCTCCGGACACGCTGCGGGCACCTGGAGAGCAGAGGCCTCTGCCAAGGGCCGTCCCCTCTGTCCAGCTCTGCTCAAGAAACCAAAACCCAGCTGTGCCAGTGGCCAGGGGCCCAGTGGTGACACTGAAGACCCTCTGGCCTTTGACACCCTGCACTCAGCCCCAGCACAGACAGACAGACGGACACACACACATGTGCAGAAAAACCCCAACGGCAGCAGTTTGGCTCCAGCCCCTATTTCCTCATGTGAGATGTGGGTCACCAGTTGCCCCCACCGTGCCCCCAGGGACATGCAACCACTGCCTCTCAGATCCCACTCAAGCAACTGCAGAGAACATGGGAAATCAGATCACTTCCCTTCCTAAGCTAAACTATACAGATCTGGCTAATTTTTACTGGTGAGGTCAGGAATACATTCCTGTATCTAAAGTGTCAGCATTAAGAGCTCTTTTCAGGATCATTCTAAAGTAGCAGTTTGGGCTCTTTGCCCTCTGCCTGCACTTCCCTGGCAGGCGAGCTGGAAGTGGCTTTGGCAGGCGCTGGGGCTGCCACAGGCAGGCTCAGCCCAGCCAGGCAGCCGAGGTTGCCCCTGGCACTGCCACCATCCCTGGGGTTCTGTGCCCACAGATCTGCTCAGCTTCAAACACCCCCGGCTGTGCTCTAAACACGGGACATGGAGCGTGTGGGCTGCAAGGGCCTCTGCAGCAGAACAATCTCCACTGACAAACAGGCTCCGAGCCAGGCGTGACGGGACAGAAAACCCTCTCAAACTACTATGTAGAAACTCCATTTTCTATTCTGTGGTATGGTTACCAATAACTAATATTATTCAACAACAGAAGAGATTTCTTGTAAACTTCGTATTTATTGATTTTTGGGGGGAAAAATTAGATCTTATGAATCCCCAAGTGTACATATATATTTATATATAGCTTTCTCCATAGGGAAAACATATATCAAAGGAGGAGAGACATTCCTAAAGTGCCCCTTGTCATACAGTACTGAATGGGAGTTCTAAAAGCATCAGCGTAAATCCTAAGTTTCTGAGCAGGAATAACAGAGGTGGAGAAGAAAAGGCTGTGGCTGCTCTTCTTCCCACAGAATAAAGTTTGCTGACTTTAAAACACAAAAAGAAAAAAAACCCAAATAAACGTTTCTGGTAGCCCTGGAAAAGGCAGATGAGAACACAAGACAGCTGGAGCAGCACAAGGGGCTGGCCAAGGGGGATGTTCCTAATGGGGAGGCCAACACCCGTGAAGGGGATCAGACACACAGCATGGCACAGCTCCAAGGGGAAAGAAAACTGGCCAAGATACAGGACTGGGCAAGGCAGGGGCACTTTTCACTCTAAACTGTAAGGGAGCAGAAGACAAGAACAGCAGCAGCCCCATCCATACAGCCCAGGCCACTCAATAACCCATCAGAAAGCTCATCTCCCTGGGGCTCAGCCAGTGCTCCTGCACTGAGCCCATTTTCAACCTGTCTCCTTTTCCTTCACTGAGATTTTATTTTGTGAGCTGGAACAGTAAAAAGAGGCAGAAAAACATCCTCCCCCCTCCTGATGCCACTGCAGAAGGCAAAGCCACACAGTCCCTCCTGGGAAGGGAGGTGACCCTGTTGCACATACTCAGCCTTGAGGAGTTTCTGATGAAGAGCGACTGACCCAATAGCCAATCCTATCTCAAATACTGGCACACAACAGCCTCCTTGGGAAAGCACCTGTAGGGACAAAGGACAACCAAGCCCTGGCAAATCCGAAAATCCCCCAGTGTTACTGGTGCATTGGAATGAGAAAAACCATCTGATAAATGTGGTTTTAGGGTAAGAAATCCTTCAAGGTTTTTCCATTCTGCAGGAGCTGTGCCAAGAGCTTCCTGAACTCAAGGATGCATGAAAGAAAAATAAAACAAGTGGTAACTGGGGCTATTTAAACAGACTTTACACAATTCCCAGTGACACCTGCTCAGAAGGCACAATCACCCCTGAACTCTGCAGTCATTTCTCCTGCCTCCAGACCAGTTTTAACTGGGGACAGTATGGAACAGGCAGATGTTCTCAATTAAACCCCTGACACTGTTCACAACAGTCCTCAACAGACTGAAGTCCTGCTAGAGTCAACAGGTCTTTTGGGCAGAATATGGATGCTGTTCTCCTGCAGGAGACCTCGCCCTGCTGGATACAGCCAGGCGGAGAGCGAGGAGCGACGGCTCAGCTGCCCTGACCTCCTCCTCTCCCAGAGCTCCTGGGCACATGCTGGGACCATCCTCCCATCCTGCCCTAGGAGAATGGCTGCTGGCTACAGCAGTATCTTGCCTGCAGTAAGGACTGAGGAATACTTGTTTTAAAAAGAGAGGAAGACAGAATGGAGATCATTTACAGCAGTAACTACACACACAGTGCAAGGACCAGAACATTCAGCCAGCAGCATCCTAAGCAGCCTCCCAGGCAGGTACCAGCAGAGCCAAACAGCATTCCTCCTCTCCTGGCTCTCTGGGATTTGCCAGTGACCTCAGACAGGTCTGCCCCAACCACCGGGAAGGGGGAACGGGAGGGTCCTGAGGGATGGGGGTTCTTTGGTGCACGTCTCACTGTCAGACACAAGCTCTCACATTGATCTCCTGCAGCAAACCCTGATCCTGCATAAGGGGAGATTGCTTCCTTGTCAAAAGGAACAAAGCTGTTTGAACTGCCTGTGCTCTGGAAGGGAACCACATCCCCATTTATCCCTTTCTAAACCCACCAGCTCCCACACCAAAGCATGATCAGGACAGAACAAACTAAGAAACATCAACCCATGCAGCAAATCTACCTCATTTCTCTTGGTCTTCTTGTCCCAGGTTTCATCCACCAGGCCACAGAAATGCCCTGCAAGCTGCCAGCACAAAGCACGTGCCTCTGCCAAACAACAAACCCAAGAAGCCTGGGGGGGGGCTCGGACCGGTAAGAGGGACCCTGACCGGGGCCATGCCATGCACAGAGATCTGCAAAATCAATTATTGCATCAGCAAACCAAGCCAGATAAAATACAAATTCCCCCCAAACCATTACCAAACAAAGCATTTCCAACCATTAAAATAATAAAAAACAGTATTTTTTTGACATAGCTATAAAAATCAAGTAATTTATAAAATGGCAACAAATCAAGTCTGGTTGTGTATTCTTTTTCCTTTTATTAGACAGGACAGAGAATTTCCTTAAAATGCCATAACAAGTCACAGTGATTTTAGATGGTTTTTGAAATGTAATATATCGATGGGAAATACCTTTAACATGGTTTGACTCGTGGTTTGTTGTTGGGGTTTTTTTGTCATTGTATTCTGGTCCACCAAACCATCTATCTTATAGTTTCTTGTTTAGAGAGGACACTCTGTCTTCTTCCTCCAGAAATGAATTTTGTCTCATAATCCTGCAAAATAATCAACCTTACAAAAGGCCTTCAAATGTTATATTTATATATATATGTATATACATATATATACACACACATACACACATATATATAAATATAGACTTCTATGATTTTTTTTCCCATTCTACGTAATGTCTCGATAAAGAGATCAGCAATTTTTATTCTACAAAGAAGCAACACATAAGAGGGCAAAATTAAAGTCTTAAGAACATCATATCCATAGTTCACTCATTACACATAAAAGGAAAAAAAATCACCATGAACAACTGTCTTTGAAGTTTCTCAGATTAGCAACTCCGAGCGCGGAGCGGCCCCGTCCCGGCACCGGCGGCAGGCTGGGCACTGGGCGGCTCAGGACAGCCCGGCCCGGCCACTCTCGGCATTCCTGCGCCTCCCTCCCGCCGAGTTGGACGTGGTTGGAATGTATGGAGTTTCCTTAGGAAAGGTTCCCAACAAAGACCTCGCTGTCAGACTGTCCCCTCTAGGCCAGCTTCAGCGTGCTCACCGGGAACGACGGCATGGTCACCATAGTCACCGGGTTTAGGACCGTCTGCCCAACCAACTGCGGGTGATGGACAACTTGGGTTCCTACGGCCGGCTTGGCCATCATGGCCGGCTGGCCCAGGCTCGTGGTGCCGTTCACTTGCTGGTGTGAGATGGTGTGAGCGATGTGGCTCACGACGGGCTGGCTGACGGCCACGGGCTGGGGGTAGATGGGCAGCTGCGGGCCCAGGTGGGCCATGTGGTTGATGGTGGCCGGGTGCACAGTGATGTGGCCGATGGGCTGAGCAGCAGTGGTGAGTTGCACGGGGCTGGATGTGGAAGGTGCAATGTGAGCAATGTGCTTGGTCTGCGGACCCTGAATGACGTGGTTGACAGTCTGGATGACCGAGGCGTGGGTGGTGGCGGTGTGGGCGATAACAGTCGATTGCACGGTCGAGGCCGCCACGATGTGAGTCTGTGCAGGGACGATCGCCTGCGGCGGGACCAGTGCTTGTGTCTGGAGGGGGGGCTGGGCATGGGGCTTCTGCTGGATGGACACGTGTGGGGATAGGACCGTGGGGAGGGGGGGAGCAGCATTGGGGGGGACGGTTTTCAGCAGCTCTGGGTGCTGGCGCTGGGTGAGTTTTGGTAATGAGTTCACTGGCCTGTCATCTTCCATATCTTCATCCATGTTGTCTTCACCCTCTAGAAAACATGAAAGGAAGAAACTCCCATAAAAAAGCAAGCAGAGCATGAACTGGACCAACGAGCCTCCCTAAAATGCAGCATCAGCAGAAGAGATGAGCAGGAGGCATCACTGAGCTACAGGCTGGTGGCACAATGGCATGGCACAGCACAAGGGAACGGCATGGCACAGCCTTCTCTTTGCTGTCTGTGGGCCAAGGACCTGGAGCCAGAAAGACCCAGCTAGAGCAGGGTGCTCCCAACAGGCTGAAAGGTCTCACTGGGCAGGCGAGGGGAGCACCATGAGCAGAGCAGAGGCCAACAGAAAGCACCTGGCTGAGCTCTGTCTGGGCTGAAGTAGGCTCCTTCTGGGAAGAGGAACAGGGTTTCCTTTCCTGGCCAGTTGTTCCACTGATTGGCACCATTCCTCCTGCTCCCAGAGCAGGAAGGAAACAGCCATGGAGAAACATGGCAGCATGTCTCTTGATGGCTTCTGGAAAATAGACTCTTGTCCATACCAGGAAGTAAGGAAGCAAAGCAGGAACATACTGGCCCTGAGATCAGGAAGACAAGCCCGGCATCCTGCACTGCCTGCTCTAGTGCCAGCCATGCAGCAAAGAATAAAAATCTCAGAAGATACAGAAGCAGCAGGAACACCAGGGAAGACACTTCCCCTCCACAAGCTCTGGTTGGCAGCAGCTTGATGTGGTCACTTTCGGCAGAGGCCCCTGCGGAGGGAACAGCTGGCACTTCTAAAGACAAAGCACTGCTGTTCCCAGCTTCCATCAGCCTACACCTGGAGCCTGCTCCTACCAGCAGTGGTGATGAGCCTGAACGAGAACCTGTGGTATCATCTGCCTGGCGTGACAAGAGTAAATGCTGCCTTGAAGGAACTGCTGTGAATGGTTATGCACCACTACAGTCTCTGTGTCTCTGGAAAGCTCTACATCCACGGACTGCCTACTCTTCCTGCTGCAGATCCCTGGTGTGGAGGGAAGCATGCATTCTCCTATCTCACAGGAACTTCTCACTGGGAGCTGCACGTCAGATATCCATTAGCGTCATTTCATCTTCACTGTGAATCCTTCTCATGCAATGTGAAGGCTCTTTAAGTTGTTTAAATGCCCTGGTGATCCTCCCTGTACCAAATCCTTCTTCTGTATGTGCTGAACACCCTCCCACATCCACACAAATACACCGGGATGCCCATTTCTAATGAGCGGGGCTGCAGAGCTGTGCAAGAAGAAAGCTAAGTTTGGAAAGCAGGGATTTATCTCCACAATGAGGTTGGATGTGCAAACTTCCACTTTGTTTCTACCCGACACTGATGCACAAGTTTCAGTTTACCTCACATGAGCAGCAGTGCGTTATTAACACCACCAATCATGACAAACACCCCAAAACTTTTTACTTTATTCTGAATGGAACGAAACCCCGACGCTGCTAAATGAAGACACTCACCACCCCAGTGTAACTGTGTCAATGACCCTCCATGATGATTACCAGATAAAGAAAAAAATTATGGGTACCTGATGCTGTCGAGGTAGATGCCTGGTCATCCTCTGGCTGAACTGTCTGGCGAATAATTCTGTCAATCTCCAAGACATCCATCCACTGGCTCAACTCGTTCTTCAGTTCTGCCAGCCGCTGCTGGGTAGCTATCTTCTCTCTTGCCAACCGCTCCATCTCGTGTTCGTATTCTTTCTCCTTCCTCTTTAAAGTCTAAAGTCAGAGAAAAGCAAAAGAAATATAATGAGAACAAAGACAAGAATCACCTATGTTAATCTGGTCACTCCCATGTCCACAGCTCATTTTTTGTATTGCCAGTTACGCTGGTGCAAAATGTGTTCAGCTATATTTACACCTGCCAAGTTCAGGCAGAAAGGGAAGGACAAGAGCCAGCACATGAAGTATTGCTCTGGTTGAACACTTTCTGTTTTCTGAGGCAAAACCGGTAAGCCCCCAAAACTGAAATGCTTAGAATGAAAGAAAAAGCATAAGTAATGATGAGCTTCTGGGCAACACACACCACAGCAAGAGTTCCTGACCTAGAAGAGATGGTGAAGAACCAAAAACCCCCTGCAGCACAGGGAAGCCTGAGGTCAAACACAAAGGAAGGGTATATGTTGTCCTCTCCTGCTACTACCCCCTTGACAATGGGAATTGCCACATCCAGCTTCTGCATCAGTCAGCACAATACAGAGAAATGCCCCACACTGCCCAGCACTGCTGCTGGGAAATAAAAACCACACAGACCTGAGGGGGATCAACTATTCCAAGTGCAGCAGAAAACAACAGGCCTGTTGGATGAGTTTTTAGGCCAGCGGTGTAGCAGTGTACAGTCAAGAGACTTGGTCCCCCAGCCCAGAGCCACACTTACTACATGCATAAGAGACAAAATTAGGTGAAATCTGTAAAACTACATCCAGACTGTCCATTTTCTGAAGTTTCACCATGAGGAATTTAAATCCCACACACACTTCTGAAAATACCAGCTACACGGATGCTCCTATTCCCACACTGCTGGAAAGCACTGAGCTCAAAAGCAAACCCACACCTGGCTCATGGTGTTCTTAACACATGCTCTTTATTTCTCTCTCAGGTTCTCCAGGATGAGTACAATCAGAGCCTGACCTCATGCCTTTCAATAGTTCTGCTGGTGTTGTAGCTCACAAGATTGCTGGGAAGGACCTTAAAGCCATTTCAGCCAGGCCTTTAATGCAGCCCAAGGCAACACAGATTAGGGCAGCTCCTGCTGCTACCTTTGTCCCAGTAATAACATTAAAGGAAGTATTTTTAAAAGAGCCAAACAATGTGTGTTAGCAGGGCACAACCACTGCAGGTATGCCCATGGAGACAGTTCCCCTGCCTCCAGATTAGCTAAAAGCTCCTCAAAACAGAGGGTTTTCAGGCAAAGGGAGCAGTTCTTTCTCTCTTGTTGCTTTTGAAGCCAAAGCAGGCAGCAGACAGGCCAACACCACAATCCCACAGTTCTGCCCTGGGCAAGCCCAGCAGATCTGCAGCCCACAGCAGGGAGGTGGCCATGGGGACAGCCAGGAAGGGAGGATGGGGACTCCCATAATCCTGGCTCTGCACCAGCCCTGACTCATAGTCCAGAGATTCCCACATGGCTGAGGCCCAAATCCACAGGCTAGTTTTAAAGTCTCTTTCCTATCGAGTGCAGCCAAAGCATTTTGCCCGACCCAGAAAAGTCAAGTGCTGGGTGTGCCCTGATCCCCTTGCAATGGGGTGTGGGTGAGACATGGAGCAATGGAGGAGAAGGTGGAAGCGATGAGGAAGGTCCTTGTTCCTGGGTCAGGTTTAAACATGCAAGAAGACTTGCATGTAACTTGTCTGAATGTCCTCCCCTCACTATACCATCAGGAAAGAGGCAAGCAGAAAAAAGGCTGAGGCTAAACCTGCTGTGCAAACATGAGCCCAGCCCCTCTCTGCAGCATCTCCCCAAAGCTGCTCTCCACGCAGAGCACGAGAGGACAGAACAGGAACAGATCTCCAGGAGGAGCAGGCACAAAATCCCTGCAGCCTCAGCACCGCATTGGGCACAGCACACGCATATTCAAGCAGGTTTGGCTTCGTTCCCTGCTGCGAGAGGAGACTCCCAGCACTGGGGGAAAGCACCACTATGAGATATGAGCAGGGCAGCTGGTAATTAGTTATAAACTTTTAATTACGGGAAGGCAGGCAAACCCTTAGCAAGCACCAGGAGGAGTCTCCCAGCCAAGAGAGCCACGGAGTTCACTGTGTCACTCTGAGGCACTCCACAGGCTTTGGGACCTGGCACTGGTCCAAGCCCAGCCCCGCGGGCTCTGCCTCCCTCAGTGCCAGCAGTTCCAGTCCTTGACTGAGCGCCAGCCCCCAGCAGCCCCTTGCTGGGTCTGCGCCTCCTCCCAGGGCTGGGCACACTCCAAGGGGAGCTGCTGGGGAGGCTGCAGCAGCAGATGGGCTGGAGGCACCACCAATCTTTCAAAAACTATTCTGGGATGCAATTCACTGTAACTCACTTGGTAAGGACGGATCTCAGGGCTGAGCTGCTCTGGCCTAGTAATGAACTGGGTGTGATTAACTGGAGCCCTCATGCCCCTCTCCTGCAGCTCCCTCCGAGCACGGCCGCTCTCTGCAGGTACACGAGGGTGCAGTCCAGGCTCTGCCAGGGACTGGGAGTGTGCCCTGCACTGGAAGCTGAGCCTGGGCGCACAGTGCAGCGATGAGCACTCACTGAGGGACAGGGAGCAGGGACCCTCCTGCCTCTGCACTCCTTGCCACCGCAGCCAGGGTGGGTGGTGCAGCAGCGCGTCTCCCCGTGTGCCCTCTGACCGTGGCACTGCCGGCCCCGGGGACACAGATCTCCGGCACCTGCCTCCTGACAGATTATTTTCTGCAAATCATCCTGCCTACATCAGGTGCCAGGATTTCCCGTCAGTCAACAGAAAGTCCACAGTGACAGCCAAACCTTAGTCACTGGGACTGTGGTCACTGACCTGCCCCTGCACATCAAAACCTTTAGAGACACTCACTGATCCCCAGGATGTTTTCCTAAAACAGGAATTTCTGTTGGCACTATAACCATGGATCCCATGCAATACAAAACCAGCTACTTTAACATATAACCACACACTCTCTTCCCCAAACCCAAGCCTTTGGAATTTTCCAACAGAATGGACAGTAATGGTAGCCCTGAAAAGGGTAGAGGGGACCTTAAAACTACAAACAACACAGCAACTGAGAATTAAATTTTGATAAAAGAAATTCATACAAATGACCAACCACCTTTCCTTCAAGATCTGAAATTTCATTAAGGCAGAGGCCTGGGCCAGCTGCGAGGCAAGAGCTGCCATCTGACCCACCTCCACAGCCACAAAAGGACCATGGCAAGGGTTCATGTCTGGTGCTGGCACCTGGGATAACAGTTAAGCTGCTTGCCAAGATCCTGAAGGACACATACTTAACCTGGCTCATGAAATACTGATCCTGTTTCTCCACAGTGGAAAAATCACTGAAGTTACCTGCATTTCTGTTTTCCCACTTCCTCAGAGAGCGGCCAGGCTGGGCTGGCCCCAGGAAGGCCAGGCTCAAGCTCTGCTCTGTTAGCAGAGGGCAGCCCAAAGCTGGGGGTGGCACCTCACTGAGCACATGTGCACCATGGCAGCACCAGACCTGCTGGAGCAGCAGAGCCCACCCCACCCCAGATTGCTCTCTGCAAGCACCAGGCTCCAGCACAGACCCTCCTTTCTTACGTCTGTGCCTCCCTCACTGTAGCATTTCTTTTTTTCCTGTTAAGCAGTTGGGAACCCTGGTTGCCCAGGCAACTATTACACTGCAGTGTGAGGAACCTACAGAAGCTATGACTTTAGAACTCTCTTATTTTTCACACTTGCGCACTTAAAAAAATTCCACATGAGCATCACCTAAAAGAGTAGATCCAGGCCCTGCCAAGGGGGAAGCTGAGTTACCCCAGGAAGATATAATGGATTTCCTCATACTCTTGGGAATCCATCCATGGCTTTTGATGCTTGGGAAGTTTTGCAGATCAGCTGCAGGCTCTGGTGAAAGCAGATATGCTCCATTCTGAGCAGTCTCAGTTCTGCTGAGCTGAAGCTGAGAGTGAGCCCTCTGCAGCAGAACAAGGGCCTGACCTCCCCTGGCAAGGCACCACTCCAGTGGGCACAGCAGGGGCTGCTCCATGGGCAGGTGGAAGCGGTGACAAGGGCACAAGGGCACTGGTGAGCCCCTTCATCTTTAATTTAAACACCAGCAACCAAATTAAAATCCACATGTGAGTTTGCTTTTGTTCTCCTAGAGTATCTGAGTCTTCTGTACCTGTCAGCTCCTTGGCAGCCTTTATCCACCTGGATTATTGAAGCCAGACCAGACGACTGCAGCAACAGCAAAGGCCTGACAATTCCAGAGGTAACACTTCCCCACTTTGTGCCCACTATCCCAGCTGTTTTGGAGCCACTGTTTGGTCCTTGTGTGCATCACCCTGTCATTATTTGGTAAACAAACCATGCACCAACTCCTGCTCTACTTATGTAGCAACAGTCATTTGTTGCCGCAAAGAATTTTCCATTTTATAGCTCTCTGTAATTAAACTGCTCACTCTCACGTCAAGACTGGAAATAATGCCCCCAACACCTTCCCTGCCTCAGGAATGTTGCTGGCCCTGCAGCTGGCATTAGTGAGGTTTAAAAGGCCTTACTACATAGCTCCCCTCATAAACATTTTATTAGCAGTTTAAAAACACACTTTCAATTATGAGCTTTTCAAAAGGATATTTCAGCTGCTTTCTTTTACATGGCATTCGCTGATTGAAAATACCTCATCAATGAGCAATTAGGAGAGTGACTGGCAATTACAAGCTGGATTCTTCAACTCTCTGCCCTGAGGATTACAGCTGGTGCCACAGAGTGGGATCTGCTGGGCCAGGGAGGGTCCTGAGTTGCAATTCCACCTGAAGGACCTCCAGCACAGACCAGACCAGGCTCCCCACTGCTGCACAGAGCTGTGATTCCTATATGTAATGGAAAAAACCCTAAATCCTAAGAAAAGGATCTTATCCTTGCTGGGACTGCCACAGTGCAGGAGATCCACAATAAAAGCAAGCATCCACCAGCCTGACTCCAAAAACATTCCAGCCAGGACCAGAGGGATGCTGGGGAACCAGCTGTCCCTACACAACCCCAGATGGAACCCAAACAGCCCCAGCTGCCAAAACTCCACTGGCCAAGGCGCCACACTCACCTGTAGGACTTGGGGATTTTCCATCACTTCTATCAGATCTGGGTATTCCTAACTGGAATCGTGCTAAATTGTCTCCGTTCCTCAGTGGCCATGAGCAGTTTGTTCACAGCCCAGCACCTACAACAACCACTCGCCCCAACCCCACCTGACCTGCTGCAATGGAGGGAGCGGAGCCTGCAGCAGCAGGAAGGTGAGGAGCTGGTTCCCCCGGCACCAGGCCAGCGTTCCCAGCCTCGGCAGCCACTGCTTGCACCCGCCAGACCCTGCCCTGCACCGCGGACCCCCGGCCCCGCTCCTGCCGATGCCAACCAGACCCTATGATTGCGAGAAGCAGCCGTGTGTGAACCCCGCCTGGTTGCCACGGGAACCAAAGCCATGGTTTCCATGGCAACTGCTCCATTCTGCTGGCTCTCAGAGATGAGATCCTGCAGCGATGCCGGATGTGCCAGCCTGGTACCACTGACGGGGAATACAGGTGGGGCCCAACAGCCCCACCATGGATCAACGTCACTGTGGTGCTGCAGCCACCCCAGTACTGTCACCCACAGCTACACCTGACCACAGCCAGGGCCACAGGAGCACAGCCTCGCTTTCTCCAAGCACAGGGTAAAATCACAGCAGGCTTGACCCAAAGCCCCAAGGCACTAGCAGATGCAGCACCTGAAGAATGGGGTGAGAGTCTCGCCATCACCAGTCCCCAGCGGACTGGGAGAGGGGACAGCGTGCATGCTAATGAGGGGGAGGCGCAAGACAAGGACTTCAGGCTCCCAGTGTTCACGCCTCAGCTTCAGCCTCCTGAGATCTCAAACTCAATCTTCTCACCAGGACCAAAACCAAAATAAAGCCTGGAAGGTGAAACAGAGACTGTCCCTCGCTCCCCACAGTGTGACCCCCTGCACCCACAGCCAGGCCATGGGTGTTTGCCAGCAGCCTTGTGACCCAGCTGTCCCACGTGTTCCACCCCGGCCGAGGATGGCAGCCAAGGAGCGCTGCTGTATTCCGGGAGGGACCTCACCCTCACGGGCACTTCAGGGAAGGAGCAGGTCCTCGCTGCACAGGCTGCACCTGCACAGGCTGCACCTGCACAGGCTGCACCCACTTTTTGGCAGGTCCCAGCGGGGTGGGCACCCCCCACCATGGCTCAACCTGGCTGCAAGGGTAGGGATGAATTTCTAGACAGAAATACTTCCCAGAATAGGAAATCTGCCTGGAGCAGAGCAATCATGGAAAATGAGAACATGCGTTGCTATTTACATTTATCATTTCACAGTGATAAATGCACTTCAGGCTCCTGATAAAAAGAGACAGCAGGCCATAACCAGTGATCAAAATGGGGCTGGAATGTGGCTGTTTGCACTGACCTGTCAGAGCCAGCCTCCTGAAGCACCATGCTCTGGACAAAGTACAAAGAGTCACTGGGGCAGAGAGGAAGAAGAATCCAAATCAGGAAGACAAAAAATAAACTCAGAAAAAAACCCAACAACAAAGGTATCAACCAACTGGAACCCACAGAACAACAAAGCAGGGAAAAGCAGAGCCATCCCCAGGACCCATGCTGGCTGCCACCAGTTAAGCAGATCTGGTTTATTTCTTCACATGACTCCTAAGGACACAAGAAATTCAATTTTAAAATAATTTAAGTATGATGTGCAATGACTTGGTGTTAAGTTTGGTCATGTGTTCTGCTCTTCCTATTTTTATTTTTTTACCCAGTCTCTGTCGTTCTGGAAACAAACGAGACATTTTTAATGATTACAGTGGATTCCAGAAGCCCCAAAGACCCTGAAATACCATGGTGTGTTTTTTACTTAGAAAATGATCCCAAACAAATTAAAATAATTTGGGAAATTAAAACCTGAGAATTTTTAATTTCAACTTTACTTCTGCAGCACTTAAATTTAAAAAAAATAATTGAAATTAAAAAAATAGTGGGAAATATGCTTTTGAGATTAACTGTTACCATTTCCCGCAAACAGAAATGAAGCATGCTGCATCTCAAGAAGGGATTATTATTAACAACACAACTGCTGGATTCAGGACACTGGAAGCTCTTCCCAAGCCTTTGTGATGATGAATGGACAGCAGGTCCAGAAGGCAGCAGGCAGGTTTATGCCTTGGAGCCACAGCCAGACCTGTCTGCCAGGGATGAGGAGGAGACTTCTGAGCAGACACATTATCCCTACATTGATTTGCTGCAGTGCTTCCGTATTTTCCTTGCAGGCATCTCTGAGCAGCTGCTACAGCAGCCAAGGTAGAGTTCTGGATGGGTCGTAGGGGCAGCCCTCCCTTTGTTCCCATTCCAACACTTTGGCTCAGCCAACAGGCACAAGGCACAGGCGAGCTGTACACCTGAAGGGAACCTGCCCAGGGAGCAGGGAAGTGAGGGCTTCTGCTGGGAGAGGATACCTCCCAAAACACTGGCAGGTGATGGCAGTCCCAACAGCCAAGGGCTCTGACAGAACCATTCCCCCACACCATGGCAGCAGGTCTGAGGTCCTGGTGACTCAGAGAATGGTGCCATCCCTCCCACACCACCTCTCCTTCCTGTTTCCCCATCCATCTAAGGAGGTCAGTGCCAGTTACTCACATCCCAGCAGCTCCACCCACAGAGCAGATCTGGGTCACCGGAGGATTTCTCTCCATCCACCTCCCTCATTGTCAGGGCCATGGTGGCAGTGTGAGGACACAAGACCCAGCTGTTCAACACAAACCAACTGCAGCCTGTGCGAGGCTATGAGGCAAAGCTGGGCCCAAGGGGAAGCCTCCATCTGTGCTGGAGGGCTTGGGTCTGCACTACTGCTGGCAGTGTCAGAATCCCCCTCATTTATTGTTTAGTAGCTAACAACGCTGGCTGCTGTGACATGCACAGCTGCAGAGTTCAGAGACCACAGAACTCTGCAGCACTCCACACACCCCGGTTATCGCTTTATTACAACTATTTGTTAGCAGCTCCAATCAGTCAGTAACTACTTCAGAGAGTATCAACACACACCTCTGCTACTGACAAGAACAGGAACCCAACCTGCCCTGTCACTTGTGCCACAGGGTCCAGACCTCTTCCCAGTCAGGCCCTCGAGGAAGGGCAAACCCACAAAGCAAACCACACAGCTGTGATGTTTGGTGGAGTTTTGGGTTGTCTGGGGCTTTTGCGGTATTTAAAGGCAGGCAACTTGTGCAATGTCACACATAAAATAGAGCCCAGGCAACCAACCTGTAATTATCACTGCTCTTGTTAAAAAAAAATCATCAACCCTCTTGGCAAAGGTTAAGAAACAGCCTTCAGTCACTCAACAAGGCCCAAATGCTGGACATTTTTAATCACAGGACATGTTTTGTGGCCAATCCTGCAAATAAAAATGCCCTGATGGCTCCCTGGATGAGCCTCCCTGCAGACAGGTCCTGCTGCAGCTGGAGGAGCAGCGGGGAATTCAGTTTTACATTTTTAAGTAGCTTCAAACTTGTTTTATTAAAAACTGTTTTTCTGAAGATCTTACTTCTCATCACTTTCTGAAATCTACAGATGACACCATGTTGCATGACCACAGCCTATGGATGTTGGAGGCCTTCATTACTGGCACTGAGATTCAGGCTAATTAGACAAGATAGAATCAGTGGATCAGGTCAGGTAAAAAACATGAAGCAGCACAGCTTGGCATGTGAATGCTGCTCACATGAGGGAGGCATGGGCAGGTATTGATGGACACAACTCTTACTAGACAAGTTTTACAGAAGATGAGTATATTCGCCTCATTGCTATCACAGAATAAAAACACAGTTACAGCCATTCTCATCAAGGTGGGGAACTTAACAGGATTCAGCAGCACAGTTTGGTTTACGCATTTTGGTCAATAATCCAGCCACAACAGTGCCTCAATGTATATGAGTTCTGGTCTTCAACCACAACCACTGTCAGATCTGCAGTCCAGAACCTCCTGCACCAGGATCTGGCATGGTTGCAGGGTCCTCTGCACCCATCAACACCCAAACCCCAAATTAAGCACTGCTATGGGACGCAAAAATCCACCAGTCTTATTCTGGTCCTCTACACACAGGCAGGGATGAGTTACTGTGCTCAAGCACCAATAAAATCACTGATGAATAAAACAAACTAAAAGACAAGATGCTGTGGATCTTAAAAGGAAAATTTAACCAGTGTAAAACCACTATCTGGTCTGTTCCTATGTCCACAAGATCAGCTTAAAAAGGGCATCACAAAGCATTTTTACGTACACTACTTAGGCATCCTTCGATAGTACTTTGGATTCCTTCTACCCTGAAGGGAGTCAATTCTGTTGATTATTGTTGGCACAAGCAGAAAAAGATATCATTCTTAGGTGCACAAGTGTTGCTTCAGGTAGTCTGAGAAGCCAAGGGAGATGAGGTGAGGATAAACAAACATCATGGATGATGAGCAGCACTGGTGAGCACAGGTAAGTCAGTTCCTGAAGGGTTTCACTCCCAGCAGGAGGTCAGGCATCAGCTCTGTTATTTACTGTTTGAGTCTGATGAACTCATTTTCTCAATGATCTGAGACCTGTGAACTTCTGTCCCTGCTTTAACTTCAATACCAAGCAACTACCTATGACAAAGGAAAGCACCATCAATCTGGCAGCGGTGACCAAGGTCAGCTGAGGCCACAGCCTGGCCACACGGAGATAGCTCAGCTGAGGAGCCCTCATTTGTAACAGAGGAGAAAATCAAGCACACTTCAGCCAAAACGAACAATGTAGCAATTTACTTGTGAATTCATGGAGATGTCCATTACCTGGAGTCCAGAACACCAGGACACTGTTTTAGTCAAGTATTTTTTTTAGCTCCTGAGGAAGGCATCAGGCCATGGAAACTGTCAGGGGCTGCTTCCAACCACCTGTGATAAGCTGGGAGAGAGCTGCAGCCCAGCTTCATCTCACTTTGGAAAGGGAAGGTTTCCATCATGAAGATGAAGACTGCTTCACTTTGGTAAAATACTTTCCTGGCCAGCTGGATTGGAGTTCCAAGTGACAGCAAGACTGTTCACATAAGCAGACCTGTGACTTTTAAATGGCTTTGCCACTCATTTATACATCTCTCTAAGCGCAACAAACCAGAAAAATCAAAAGACTGGTTTGAATCAAAAATTTATCTGGGTGATTTCTGGGAAGACTGGCCCCAGAGGCAGATTTTCAGCCAGTGGCCACCTGTGGCCTTGCTCAAGTACATGTCTCACTAGCAAGATGTGGTGTACAGGGCCAACCGCAGCTCTTGGGGGGAAAAGGAAATTTCACCCTTCTTGCCCCTGCCCAAGGTAATAATGACAAACTGGCCATACTATAAATCCTCAGCTTGGCACAGCAACATTTTGTCTCTAACACCCCAAGCAGGGCTGCCAGAGGACTTCTGTGAAATTGTAAGCCAAGTTTGTTTCACAAACAGAGCCAAAACCACTCTGTATGACCACAGCCTACCTGTCACCACAGCAGACCCCCAGTGCCTCTGCCATACCTGAGCAGCACGTGCAGGGGGTGGGATCACAGTGGTGCCTTGTCTCAACACCTTCCAAATACTTCTGCTCTTTGCCTTTTGCGTGCCCTGGGAAGCTCAGCTGCATCTCAGATTTTGAAAGCACATTGTTATTTAGTCAGTATTTGAATTGTATTGGGGAAACTGGCCAACACGCAGGACCTGCAGCACACCCCGAGACTGACAGGCTGGGCTGTGTGCCAGTTGTCCCAGAGTCACCTGGTGAGCAAATCACCTGGATGTCATCTGACACTAGATGTACAATAGAAAATAACCCCAGCAAGTGGAGGGTGTTCATGTGCTACAGTGACAGGCACAGTTTGAGAACACAGGAGCAGCAGTCTTGCTTAAGGGCTTCAATTAGCTTCCAAAGAAGATGATTACATTTCCTAGGGGGCAAGGAATCCTTCAGAGACAACCAAATCTGACTGCCCAGCTGCCCAGGCTGTGAGCCATGTCTGATGTGTGCTGGCCCAGCAGCCCCTTCCTGGCACAGGTGCAGAGGGGCTCTGGGGAGGACAGGTCTGTCCTCTGCCTGGGGACACTGCTCAGGAGCAACCGAAGGGACAGGGCTCTGCTCTCTCACAGCAAACAGCATTTTATTCTCACAGTGTTTTTTTCCACATCGCTCCATGCATCTTACAAACTTCCCAGAGGTCTCCAGCATTTTCACTCAGGTTTTGCAGGCAGGAGAGTGAAGAACAAGAGCCAAGGTGGCCCATCTAACAAATGGACTTGGTCAGAGGCATGTGCTGGGGTCTGGAGCCCACTCTGCTGCTGGACCCACTCGGACACCCTCCTCAGCTGAGAGCCACGGCACAACAACCCACATTGCCTCAAGGTGAATCACCAGCTAAAGGGATTATTAACTTCCAGCTGAGTTGGGCCCCATTTCCTTTGTGCAACAGTGTGCTTAACTGCATATTCTAATTTACTGTTGCAGAGCACAAGCCCAGGTCCAAGGATAAATTAAAATGACAGCTCTCTGGGAAGTTTGGAATTTAACTTTCTAACTTATCTGATTTGATGCAGATACAAATATTTAAATCCAGTCAAGGAAACAAACAGCCTGTTTCTCAGAAGTTCCAGCTGGGAAGAGGGGAAGGAAGGATTTTGTAGGAAGAGAGGCTGCAACAATCAGTGTACTGTCACAGTGCCTGTGGGAGCAGAGCAGCCGCTATGCAGAGCTTTGGCCGGCACTGTGCTCCTCCCCTGCAAGGCTCATTTTGGTTTGGGGTTTTTGGGCTTTTTTTTTTCCCTTTAGTGAAAAACTGCTTTGCTATCCTGAGAGTTAAGAGCTTTTACTTTTAAATCCCTTTTGTACAATTGCCTTGTTCTCTTTTCAGGGGAAACACCGAGCCTGTGAGTGAAACACACAGAGCCTGGCACTTGATCAGTGGCCATCCCCACAATGATAGATCTGTTGAAACAGATCAAAGCTAAATTCAAACTGCAGTAAAAAAAAATTAAATACTATTTTTATTTTTGAATGCTGAAATTTCAAATCAGATTTCTAATAATCTGGGTTTTTTCAGGCAAATAAACAGCGCTCAAGTTTTTAGCACAACTGAATCCTATGACTGAGTCACAGACCCACGGCTTCGGTGCTGCCAAGGAAAACAGTCCTCGGGATACTCCCTGAGCAGCTGCCAGAGACACTCCCACTGCCCAGCAAAATGACGAGGAGGAGGAGGCGATGCAGCAAGGAGGTTACACCACGTCACAGGCCATGCCGTGTGGCTGCCCTGCAGCTCACAGCCACCCGCGGGCAGCCCTGCCACGCCATCGAGGCCTGGTGCTCGCCACGTGCTCCCCACACACGTGGGGGTGACGCTGGTACGGGCTGAGGTCACTGTGACCCTCTCTGCCACACCAGGGGAGGGCCCAGCTGCAGGCCAGCTGACCGACCCGCTCCTCCCGCCGCCGTCACACTGACCGATGGACAGCCACGGACAGCTGGCCGGCCGGTCCCGTCCCAGCACTGCACACCCCAGACCGGCCACCGGAGAGGCTCCTCCCACAAACTACACCGTCTGCGGTGCATGGGCAGCACAGCTGGCAAACCAGAGCTGGGCACGCACAGCCCCTGTCGGCGTGAAGGCCCCAACACCGGAGGGGAAATACTGTGCCACTAACCCTGCCAATCTCTGCATTTTCACTTCACTGACTGAGTGAACACTGCTGTAACTGCACCACCCCACGAATAGCTCCTGGGCCATCATAAAAGCAGTTTACACTTACTAAGAGGACATGCTGAGGGTTTCCCAGCAATATACGGAGCTATCGGTCTGAATGCTCGCAGGCAGCACAGGGCGGCACCGCACCGAGGCCTCCAGCCAGGGAGGAGGGAGAGGCAGGACTGGCCATCACCACTGACAGCCTCAAAGAGAATTTTAAGCTGCCATCCAAAAGCACAAAATAAAAACACTGCAGAGCAGAATCTGCTCACAGAGAAGTCTGCACCTGCATAAGTATTCCCAGGGTGTCAGCCCCTACTCTAGAAACAGCTCCACTCCAGATACCCTGACTCGGGACTCAGCCCCAGATGCAGTTTCCAGATGAATTTTAATTGCATTACATGCTACTGATTTCACATTCACAGGGGACATCTACAACAATTTCTTTTGTGCTACCATTAAGCATTTGCACAGACATTAAACAAGCAAACACTAACACTTATTTCCCTCCAGCTACAAACACAATTCATTTTTACCTGTGCTTTTTCCCACATTTACTCCTGGTGCCCCATCCACCTACAGCTTCATGCTGCAACCCCTAATTCCAGGCTTTCCTTGCCTCCAAGCAAATGACTTGTACTTACATGTCAATGTCATCAAAATTTTGAGACATACCAAATCTTCACAGAAATCCATCTTTTGTTTAAGCAAACAGAAAACCTCCCCAAACATACATATTAAAGTTCACCTGAGCCCAAAAGGAGCAACTGAAATTCCCTCAGCCTGGATCTCTAAGATCATCTGAATTATCTGCTCCCTACCATCCCTCTTGCTGGTAAGGATGATTTGTAGTTAACTTGGAACTTCTAGAATAAGAAGACTGCATAAAGCAAGTGTTCCTCAAAGTTCCAAATGTTCTGGAAACTTGGAGTTTATAAATAACCACGCTTCCAGGGGAGAAGAAGGAAGGGGAGGTTCTCTCCTGTTTTCCTTTTCACTCCAAAGCCAGCTCTCGTCTCTGCACAAGCTCAGCCCCACGAGCGCTGCACGTACCTGGATGTATCGCAAGGCACTCCTGAGGACACTGAGGTTTGAGGTCTTCTTGTCGTCTACGTTGGGGATGTTGCGCTTTAATGTCTCAAAGCACTCTTTCAAATGTGCACGTCTAAAGAAAACACAGGTGGGTCGTCAGCTCATAGGACACACACCAGAAACCAATTCCACCAGAGGGGAGAGCTTAATTGGGGCCTTAATCAAGCAAAGCACCTACACCTGTGCATGCACACTCACAGCTGAGCCAACTCACACCAGCAAAGATTGTGCCTGGATTCTATCCCAGCTTTGTTAGGAAGACTGGGCAGCCTTAAATGAAATATCTCATCTCTGTGCTGGTGCTCACTTCTCACCATACCTCCAATTCAGCTAGTCAGGCTTGTAAGAGTTTTGGGTCAGAAACTGATGTTTATTCTGTATTCACACTGTACACTAACCCCTGATTTTGAGTATTTTACTTCTTTTAAATTAAAAGAGAGTCACACTGTTATGAACTGTTACTTCTTTGCGGGATCAGGGCTTTGCAGGGTGATTGGGATGCAACGGTGCAGTTAAATGGAAAATATTGGGAAACAAGAAATGCAGAACTGAGCTATAAGAAAGCAAAGCAACACTGCAAGATTCAATAAAAGTCACTAAGAATTTTTTTCCGGTTATCTGTTTAAAAAACAAGCAAGCAAACAAACAAACAAAAACCCACCAAAGCCAAACAAATATTGACAGACGACAGGCCAAAAAAAAAAAAAAGGAGGGGAATTACAATTAAAAAACCCAAACCCCTGGCTTTCTACGCACCTGTTCTTCTCCAATTTATTATGTACTTCCCTGGTCCCAACCCTGTAACCCAAACAGAACAAAGATCAGCTCAGTGTCAGGGTGAAAACTCCTGCATTACACCTGTGCTTGCAGCAGCGTCTGTGTGTTGAGGAGATAAGGTCAAGATGCAAAAGCAGCAGAGGCATTCAGATATCACTGGTTTAACATTAAGTACACATATATCTGCCTATAATGTTTCAAAATAAACTCCATACTTTATATGTTCATCAGGTGAACTAAGCATTGTGCATATAATGCACATAAGACACCAACAGGTGTGATGTGTGTGTATATACACAGACACAGCTCCTACCAACAACAAGGAAAGAAACAAAGTATGAATTTTAAGTATTTGTACAGTCCCAGAGAGCCCAGATCCTGACCTGGTTCTGACCTATGCCTACAGCTCCAGTGGGACAAGGTTTGTGCAGTTTCAAATTCAAGCGCATGGGACTGGGCAGACACTTTCACTGCTTTGTGTTTTTACTGTGCGTGAAACAACACAGCTGAGGATAAACATGGAATGAAGCAATACAGGAATTCTCCAGTCACTGCTCAAGGAAAAACCAGAGTGAGTTTCTGGTTTTGGGGCTTGAGTCCACCCACTCTCTGAATCAGAAGAGTATTTTTAGGAAAAGCCAAACAAATACATGTTATCTCAGTTTTTCAGCTACAGCAGTGATAAGGTATATTAACAGACATGGAGGTTTCAAGTGTCTTTCGTGCACTGTGCAAAGTAATTATCTGCCTTTGACTGAAAATACGGGACACTGAGGTAATCATATTTAATGAATTGTCACAAATATTTGACAGCGTTTTCCCATGAAACATTTACAGGTGAAAAAAGACATCTTTTCTGTGCTTATGTCCAATGGAGCAATTCTGGGGGGATGCAGTGGTGGTGCTGTGCTCCACACTGGCACCACAGCCCCCCACCTTCCAGGGGCAAAGCTCAGCCTGACAGCACAGCAGCAGTTTGTGGGTGCACCTGTAGCCATCCCACTGCCCACTGCCTGGGCAGCCAAACTTGTGCAGCCTGCCCTGGTACCCCCGTGCCAGCAGAAACCTCCTCCACAGCTCCCTGAACCCACACAACATCCATGACAGGGTCTCTTGATTAGTGCACAGCCTGAAAGACACTTCCTGCAGTTGTGTGTTTTACAGACAGGCTCTGAAGATCCCAGTCTTCCCAGAGAAAGTACACTGGCATTCTACCAAAGCCTTTATCTTCACAAACTCCTGTCTGCATTACTTTCACTGTTTCCTTCTATGCATTTTGGGATCCCTATATCCCAGTGGACATTATGAACCCTTTTTCTGTCCACTACATATCTCCTCCAGTCCCCACAGGAGTCACACACCATCTCCAACACCACTCCAAGAGTCATCCCCCTGGTGCAGGCAGCCAGGAGAACAGTCAGAGGCCCAGCCAGCACAGCCAGGAGGGAAGACTGAACAGATCCAGGTCACTTATCCTGCAGGAAAACTGAGGGGCCAAAGGAAACAGGTAAGAAGGGAATGCAAGAAGGGAATGGTTTGTTCTCCCAGTCCACAAGCAGTAATACCAGACTCCGTATTGGGATACTGTGGTCTGGAAACAACCACCTACAGAGAAGGCATGGTCTCTACCAGCCAAAGTCCTTAAGAACAAGCTAGACAAACTACTAACCTGGAGCAACATCAGAGCCACAAGTCCTGTTAGAGAGTGAGGGCAGACCAAATAGCCTTCAGCCCCTTCCAGCTGCAAGACTCCGAGCAAGCAGGAGGCCCTTAGCAATTACAGCACTAAGAAACTAAAACAGTAACTAAGATGTGATCTCTGTCCTCAGAACAGTATCTCCCAAATCACATTCCATTTTCAAGAAAGCTCCCACAAGCAGCAGTGTCCTTTGATTTCTCTAACCAGTACAAGCAGAGATCTTTTGCCAAATGTAACATAACATACTCCATGAGATCAGACAGGCAGGGCTGGGACTTGCTTCCTAACACAGTTCTGGCTGGGAAATAAAAAATTCTCACACAGAATCTTACAGTGTGGAGTGAGGGAGGAAAATAAAATGCCATCAAGCTAAAAAAACCCACTCTCAGCAATTCAAAGACATAAAACATCCATAGGTCTTGGTATTTCTGGTCTGACAACACTTTTGCACAAGCAGGAGCTGCTCCACGCACAGTGTACTCACCCTCCAATTCTCTTCTTGAGCTCGATGGGTTTCATGTCGTCTGCCGGCGCCAGCTTCAGAGCACCGAGCGGCGCGGGCGCTCCCGGGTGCTGCAGGGGCTGGATGGGCTGCGGGACCACATGGTGCTGGGAGATGGCCAGCACCGGCGCCGCGTAATGCTGCAGCTGCTTGGGGCTGCCCGACGGCGGGGTCGCCGCTTTCCCATCCGGCAGGTGCGGGCCCGGCGGCCGCTGGATCACCGGCGCCACCGACGAGGCTTCCTTAGGGACGCTGGGAGTGCTTACGAGGGGCTGGTGGCGCTGCACAAGCGGCGGCGACAGGGCGGTCTGGGCTGCTTGCTGGGGGGAACTGGTGACAACAGGGATGGGAATGACTGAAATGGGAGCTGCCAGGGGCGGGGGCGGCGGGGGCACTGGGCCCGGGGGGGAGATGGGCACCAGCAGTTCGCTCCGGGGCTCCTCTGGGGATAGGGCACTGTTGGCCCGTGGCACACTGGCCTTGCCCGCCTTCTTCTGCTCCTGCTCCCTCTCCAGGCAGAGCTTCTCATGCTTCTCATTCTCCTCTGAAAGAGAAACATCCACAGTGAGCAGTGGCGCTTCCCTGGGCACAGCCTACAACCAGCTCGGGGCAGGATCCTTAAGTTAAAGTACCCCGGGTTTTATACTGTCCTGAGTAAATCCCAGCTCAACGGACAATGCACTGATACAAACGCATCAGGGCACCTCTTTACTGCTGTGCATTTTAATCAAGCTCAAACCTGGCTTTGATGTGTGTATGTTCCTATATGTTTTAAGAACACCAGACAAAGTAAATGAAATCTGTGTGGCCTGACTAGCAAAATAAACCTCATCAAACGCAGTCCAGGGCTCTGGCTCTAATTGTGTGAACATGGCACAAACAAAATTTATTTATACAAGTCCTGTGGCGCCAGTGGCCCTGGCATCTAGACATTGTGCAGCCTTAATCAAATATCTCCAAACCCACCATCCGTGAGGCTCTGCAGATCCTGCTCCTAACAACCTCTGAGGAGCTGCATCAAAAAATGGTGCACTAACCTCTTCACAGCAATATACAAATATTTGGAAAATTAAACCTTATTTTATCAAGGGAAGGATTAGGGGAAGGACACAGACAGTTGGCTGTTCTGTGTTATACAGTCACCAAAAACGGGTCATTCAGAGGAAGCTCTAAGAAACATCCCAAGAGAGCCTCTCCCAGGAGAAGCTTGGGCTCAACTGAAACACTGAAGTCAGAATGTCTATTTAGGAAATTAGAGAGAAGAGCATGTATACTGCCACCTGGAATTATCAGGTTATGTTCAACTCCCCAGTGATCTTCAAGAAGAACCTGTATTGAACATAACAAGTGGAACAAGGGGAAAAGGGCCCCACCAGGCACCAAGCCGCCCAGCCCTTGCCACCCCGGAAGGTCCCTGCCACTATTGGGATACTTTCTAAGCCACCTTTTGATTTTGAGGAACGCAGTCCAAAACCTACAGACAGCAACAAAGGGAACAAAACTCTTATTCCCGATTCTGAATGCCCTTTGGTTCGTGTGACCGCATAGCAGCACCGACCCAGATTCAGTTGACACAATTTCCTGAAGTTCAGCTGCAGCAACAGCCCATACACACCCCAACCTCCCTTAGGAGCCCACAAGCCAGGTCAAGCAGCCAACTGCCAGAATAAACACTGTCCAGCACCCACACAGGGAGAAACCACCCTCTGGATCGAGCTCTAGGACTGGCCCTGCAGCAGTCACAAAAGCACCACATGAAATTCTGTCATCAGGAAGGATTTCACATCCATACAGCACTCTTCCCAGGGCTGCCCGAGATTCAAATCCAAAGTTTTCATTCAACTTCTGCAGCACAAGTAGGGGGTAAGTGAGCAAAAGATCTGACTCCAAAACAGGAGGGAGGTTGCTTAAGCAGCAGCTGAGGCTGAAAGCTGCATTTCTCTGTATTTTCTCGAAATATTTCAGGGTATTATCAACAGTTCCTTAAAGGAAGAAGCGAAGCAGGCGAGGGTGACAAAAACCCCAGCAGGAATCCCCCAATGCAAACACAAATTTTAGCTTCTGACAATTTTGGAGCAGTTCAGTTGAACACCACTAATAACTAATAAAGAAAAGCCCTTTGTCTGCGGATCTTTTGCTCCACTTTGCTGCTGGTTCGCAGCCAGAGCCAATGCAATGGCCCTGGCACAGGGTGCATGAGGAAACCCAACCCCAAGGACCTGCTGACTCACGGTGCTCCCTGAGCACGTCCAGCCGGTGCCTGTGCCTTGGGGACAGAGAGCAGCCGGGGGCTGACTGGCACCACCTTCCCAGGCACACACCAGACCAAAGCCCACACAGCTTCCACCCACGCTTAAAACTGCACCGGGACCAAGAGGAAGGAGCAGCAAAGGAGTCATTAATGGGAACCCCCGGCAGTGCCAGGGTCTGGTGAGGACAGCAGGACCTGCCCGGGCAGCTGGAGGTGGCACCACCACAGCGCAGAAGAGGATGTGGCCAGGAGAGCCGAGATCTGCACTGACGGCAGCGCTGCCAAGCAAGAGCAGGAGTTGGCACGGAACTCCTACAACCACTAAGGTTCATCGGGGAAGGGACAGAACAGGGAAGCAAGGTTACAGCAGGTGATACTGATCACAAGTATTCATGTAAATGTCTCTGGAAGCAGGTGCAGCCCTTGGGCTGCTGACAACCTGCCAGCAAGGCCTTTGGTGCTGCAAATCTCTAGCTCCCTTGAGCTGAAGAGTTTATTTAAAGGATATTTTTGTAGCCAAAATCTGACACCAATGAGCAACTGTCCTCTTGGGTCTCTCTGACTTACCCACAGGCAAAAAGGACCCATGCTCCTAATCCCAGCAAAAGGACTGGAGGGCCCTGAGTCACCTCTTTGGACAGAAACCCTTCCAGCGGGTGATGAAGATCTGTCTCCTGCTCCCTTTGTACTCACATCTGGCACACAAACCAAAGACACCCTTTGAAAAAAGCCTCCCCAAGCTCTATGTTTCTATGAAGGAAGCTCACCCACGTTTGGTCACATACACAGTTCAAGGATGGGTAATCAGTGTGCTGTGTGCTCAGACGCTTGCAAGGCTCATTCCTTCCCACGTGGCACACTCAGCACGCAAACTTCTGCAAGTCCAGACACAGAAAGCAGCCAAGGCTCAGGGCATCCCCTTGGGCAAGAGGACAGCTGAATCCAAAGGTGCAGCCCAAACTATGTGTAATTTCCACCCATTCTTCATACTCTTATCAAGGGGACTGAGGACAGAACAAATCATGGGAGTGAACCAGTCCTGAGAACCTCCAGAGGGTGTGAACCACAACCCAGGCATGAGGGGTCCTGGAATCCCACCCTGCCCACACCACTCCACTTGCCAGGAGGCTCACATGGAGAGAGAGCAGGCACCTCAGGTCCCTGGCCATGCCATCTAGGCAGCGACAGCAACACCAGCAGCCATGGGACAGAACAGCAAATTCTGCCCCAGGAAGACACAGAAACAGGGTCAGCACCCCGGACCAGTGGCCTGGTGCTATTTTAGGGCCTCGATGGTCCAGAAATAGACAGTACCCGGCACCCTTTGTTACCTAATAATCCGCTGCATTTAAATATATCTTGTCCCTTTTGCCTGCCCTGGAAATGACACCCATCTGTCACAGCCACTACCACCAGCGCCAGCCAGGGAGCAGTGGGCAGAGCCGCACGTGCCCCCGGGCCAGCAGCATGGGCCTGCAGCAGCCAGGGCATGGCCCAAGACTCCCACAACCATGCTGGAGAAGCAGGCCTTGAGGGATGTCAGTGCCCTTTGAATGCTCCTACTTTTCACTAGGGACACTATCAGTACTCAGAATTTACCAAGGGCGTGTCTCTTTGCATAACCAAGCATCCTACCTCTGTGTTTGCTCAGCCAAGAACATCTCTAACTCCAGGAACAGTGAGGCAGTTCTGTGGTGTCATTTTCTGAATGGTCTGAAGTGTTTTTCTGCATCATTCAATGCTTCTGGGAGCTTATCCTAAACATCTCAAACTGCTCCAGCCCTGGAGAGGCATGCTCTGGGTGTCACTCACGCTGGATACGCAGCAGTGTCACTTGCAGGAGTCACTCCGGGCTCCTACCTGGAAAGTGCTGGGGACAGCAGAGTCTCCAGGTATTTTCTACTCCCAAGGCTGCCCTGAAGGGCAACAGTCATGCCAAGAGAAAGGCCAGGCTGGAGCCTGGAGGTTGGTTTCTGTTTCTGCAGGTCCCTGGCTCTGCAGGGGAGAACCAGAAAAGGGGAGATAAGAACAGTCAGCAGAACTGGAGGCCAGCAAAGCTCAGCCTCAGCCAACCAAGCTCTGAGTCACAGCAAATGCTGCTGACACCAGAGGCTGTAGCACACAGCCACAGGCACTTCCAGGCCCAGGAACAAGCTTTCAGGACTGAGAACCCTTTGAAATCAGAACCCTTTTCTGAGTCCTTCTGAATTTTGGTTGACAACAGCACAAGCCCCACTTTTCCCTCTTTGCTAAAACAGCTCATCTGCAGACTGGGTCACCATTCACTGCTAACAACCACAATACCCAAATCTCCACTTTCTCAGCCAGAGAATGATGACAACACCTTTATGTCATATCTCTAAAGGCAAAGGAAAATCAGCCTTCATGTGAACTATCCCTCCTCAGCACCAACCAGTACAGACCATCAGTGAAACCAGGGACCTCAATATCCAAACCTGAAATCAATTAAGAGAAATGACAAGGTGATACTCTTGCCTGATAAAATCTAGGGAGCACACGCTTTATTTGTACTTTATGGAGCCAGCTGGCTTACAAGGAAATGTTTACTTTCAACAAAACAATTGGAGCTCCTGGAACACAGCAGGGAAAGACCCTCAAGAAATCTTGAAGTAGTTCATCTTCTAAGCCCCAAAGAAGAATCAACCATAACTAAATAAATACCTGGCAGATATTTCTCAAATCAACAGCTTCTCCAGTCTCTACAGATAATTTACATTGTGCTTTAATAAGCTATTCCAGTGCTTAAGTGAAACCCTGAATCAGCTCCAGAGTAATTTTAGCCGCATTTTAGTTACAACTAACTCTTTGTGGACAGAAGAAAGAAATAAAGGGCCAGGATTTAGCAGCACTACAAAGGAAAAAAAAACAGATCAAGACTGCTAAGAAAATAAAGCCATCATGGAGAGCCTCATCTATGCAGACACCCCAGGGCCCACTGCTAGGATGCCGAGCATGCACGGGCTGTCCCGGCTGCAGCACCGCAGTTTGGTGGCCTGGAGGGATGTAAAACTCCTATTGTACCTTTCTGTGGCACTTGGGATAAAGTGCAGGAAAACACTGGCTCTGACAGGCCACGTGGGCACCAACAGCACATGCTGACTCTGCTCCACCATCTGAGGAGCTCCACCTGGGCAACCAAGCAGGTGAGCTCTCCTACAGAGATGGGCCTCTGCTTTTCCATTGGGCATCAGCATTTTTAAGAGACAGAGAGACAAACTAATGCACTCTGATAAAAACCATCTATTTTTGTCACCCAATCAGCTTCTGTGTCACAGTTCAGAGCAAGAAGTGGCACTGATGACAGGCAGGACCCAACCCACCTGCTCCCACAAACGAGGGCACCACTGTCCCTGCTTCTGGCCCAGGGACAGGCCACAGACTGCAGGAACACAGTGAACAGTGACATGCCTTAAATGTACAGGTTGGAAAAGAACAGTAAACATGAACTGACTTAATAAACTGTCTTATAAACAAACCACATATTCTTAAAATAGACCAAAAAGTCCACAGATGTGCCCTCAGAAGAAACTCTTGAGACCCTGCTTCATCCATTACTGGCAAGTGTTTTGCAGGCTGCTTTGAGTCAGCCAGCAAACTCGCTGCTTGTGTGTTACAGACCCAGCAGTGTGTGTTACACAGCCAACAAACACACTTGTGTGTGTTACACAGCCAGCAAGGGAGTGCAGACAGGTGAAATGAGTTCAGTGAGTCATGGCAAAACTGGATCTGGCAGATAACAGCCAGCCTGTTAAGCATGTTTGCTCCAGGTAACATTCCTCGATCCTGCGAGGAGAACAAGGGCTCACTGCTGCACCTTCATCCCAAGGCTGTGCCAGGGGTTGTTTCCACAGACTCACTCTAGCCAGCTTTCTTCTCAAGGAAGTGAAATGTGCAGATTACCTTTTAGAATCCTATCTCCATACTTGAAAAAGAGAGAAGAATCAAGGGTATCTGTCCATCAAAACAGGGAGTCACCACCATCATCTGAACTGGCTGCACCAGGGCAGCTATCCCTGCAATCCCATGACAATTATCCTTGCCACCCCCCAAATTCAGACACTGCTGTGTCACAGAGCAAGGCTCTTCCTGATGTCAAATTATCAGAATAAGCCTGTTGTCCTTGGAACTGCAGTGCAGCTCTCCTGTACTTGGAAACCTCTGGAAACAGATACACTCACACGGTGTGTTGGGAGGTGCTTAAACTACCCCTGAAAGAAACCCAGAAACCGAGGTGGGTGTGCAGCCTGCAGCAGCCAGTGAGGCCAAGGATGAGGCCACACACCCCTGGAGACGCTCGGGACCTGTGTGTGCACCCTGGTGAAGCAGGAAGAGGCTGAAGGGGCAAGAAAAGTCACATGGATATCTGCTGGGACACAAAACTGAGCTGAGGCATTGGTTATGGCCAGAGGGACAGGATGTCACCGCCTGGATGCCAAGTGTGCGCTCACAGGAACCAGCCCATGGGGCATCCAGTGGAACCCCACTCGCGTGTCAAGGGCTTGAGCTCTCCCAGTAGCTGCACCCCAAAGCTGGAGATGGTTCAGACCGCACCCCAGTAACTATCAACCACAAAAAGAATGACAGAGCAGTGAAAAAAGCTGCCAGCCCGACCTCCCAGCAAGTCCAAGGAGAATGTGAAGATCCAAACACTGTCTGCTTTCAAGGAATCCTTCATCTCCTCTCCTCAAAAAGCCCTCCCTCTGAGTCCCACACCACAGACAGGACAGCCTCCACCACCTTTGTCCAGCTGGAGGTGACCTCAGCACTCCTGGCAGGCAGAATGCCCAGCTGTACCTCACACACCACATTTTCCTCTGCAGGTACTGCAGTGCTCCACCTCACCAGGGATCCCAATGGAGAAGGCTTGTCATACCTTAACCCTCTTCCCTCTCTGAACCATTCTGGTCTCCTTTCTCCAATACCTTTCTGGTTTCTCTTCTCTTAGTCTTCTTCCTCATAGAGTCAGGATGATGAATATCTGGCTGAATGGGAGACATTTCCCTCCTTTATTCCCAGCCATGAACAAACAACGGTGTAGGTATTATGGGTGTTACCATGGGGTGTTACCATGCAGCCCCACAGACCAGCTGCAGCCCATACTCCTGGTCACATCACCAGGGGCTCCTGGGCAGTCCTTATCCTGCCCAAGGGTGGGCACTGCTGTCAGCTGCAAACCCAGCAGCTCTCAGATGAGTTCAGTATACATTTTTTAATGCTGTTCCCAAAATTGATTGATTTTCAGGCCAGACTGGATCCCTGGAGTTCCACAGTGCCACTGAGGGTATAACACAGACCATAACACTTCTCAGAACACAAGATTTCAAAGGACAGCAGAGGAAGGAAGCCAACCCAGAAGACTTCATTACTCCTCAGTCTTTCTCAGCTGTCCCTCCGCTTGTGCTCTCCCATGACATTTTCCTGCCACCCAAAGGTCACTGCAGGGCTCCTCCCTCCCATGCCACAGTCTTCCTGGTGTTCAGACTTCCCTGAAGTGGCCACGTTTGCACTGATGCTGTTGGTCCTGCAGCCAGCTCAGCCCTGACACATCGGTGCACCACGCATGGTGACTGTGCCCCCCAGCAGCACCCAGAGCCCTGGGCACGCTCGTGGTGGTGGCAGCTCCTGCCTGCAGTGGGCTTTGTGTAACACCACATCCCTGTGAGCTGCTCCTGGAGCTGGGAAACCTGCATGATGTCTTTTCTTTGGTGTGTTACCCTGCCCATGACCTGCTCAGCAATAATTCCTGCCTCAGAAGCCGTCCAGCACAACAAGCCAGGTCCCTCCTGCCCCTGTGTGTCCCAGACCTTAGCTTGTCCTACCCACTCACAAGATGCTCCCACAGTGCGGGATCGCAGGGGAAGTATCTCCCAGCATCGGGAGACAAACCCAATCGCCTGCAGAGGTCGAGCCTCGGGTGTTTTACTGCTGCACCCTGAGCATAGCCGCCACCTGTAAGCCCGGAGCCGGTATCAGCACAGGGCGGGTTGGTGGCAAGGGGACTGTCACGGGCTGGGAGGCAGCACCGGAGCTGTCACCCGCCCGGCGGGGAGCGCGGACTGGGCGGGCCTGCCATCTCCGGATCTTGGGGTTTGTTACGAGCTCGGGAATCCTCCTGGCCCTGCGCGGCCCCGCATCACCGCATCCCCCGTCTGCTGCGTGACTCATCACCGACACAGTGGGCGGCGGCACAAAGCGCCGCTCTCACAGGTCCACCCGAGTCCCCGCGCCGGGGCGGCCGCGGGAGCGGGGCCGGCGCCGCTCTCCTGCAGCCACGCGCGGGCGGCAGCCCCGCCGCGCTCGGCGCTGCTGCGCGGCCCCCGGGGCACGAACCGCCGCTCCCGGAGGGCCGGGGCCGCCGCACAGACAGAGCGTCGCGGGGAGACGGGCG